>JAJOZX010001996.1:640000-650000 GCA_023014485.1 Bathynomus jamesi
GTGTGTACGCGAGGAATATGTGACCATACAGATGTGTAACCTTACTTAAAATCGACATTATTTAATTTTAAAACCTAAGTCTACATAATGTTTATTTGATTTAGCAAATTTTCAAAGAATCTTCAAATATTATTATACTTTCTTTATGTTTCCTTACAAATTGCATTGCAATTTTTATTTTATATTTATGGTGAATAAGTGATATTTACGTTTTATTCTTTCGTGGATTTGTCAATTTATCATTGTGAAAATTTCATTCTTTTATGAGCCTCTCACGTATAACTTTATAGCCTAATATTTTCTTATTGTGAAGGAATAGGCTAGTTTTGCGTTTGTTTTTTGTTAAGACGTAAAGTTGCTTTTCATATGAAAAATTTAGACTGGTTCCGTATTTCGTGTCAAAATAGGTTAAGGAAATGGTCTTCTCAGAATGAAGTTTTACATATATACAAATATGGTTTGGAATTATAACGTAATCACTGAATTGGTTACGCGATCGGCGAATGTATGAATTGGTTTACTGCCAATTCGTGCCATTCTCATTTTCATTTACGGTTTTTCCACTTTGGTCCGGGTTAGTTAGGTTAGGTTATGATAATGTTAGGTTAGATTAAGTTAGGTTAACAAATATTAGCTATACCCATTAGGCACCTTTACCGGGAAGCGAATGGGAATGACATTGAGTAGGAAGTAATCCAATGTGAGTACTGAACACTGCATCGTTGCGGTTTTAGAATTTGTTTCACATTTTGCAAATAAATGAAGGTGACCTTCGCTTTTCTACACATTATATTTATATGCTCTTCAAAAGATACGTGTTTATCAAAGATGATGTACAGTACTTAGATTTTAAACTAAATTAGAAATTGGGTATGAGTTTCTTCATTTATCTTATTCATGTATCGTTTTGATCCTGTGAATATGTACTGCGTTTTATTTGGATTTATTTTCCAGCCTATGTTGTCACGGTGTCACACGGGTTAGATAAGTCTGTTTCTCTTATTATTATTATTAATATTTCATCCACTTCATTCAGTTTGCTTCGATGAAGAAATTGTAGAGTCATTCGTAAACTTGGTAATAACATTAATAAAAACAAGAAAAAGAATATAGGATCCAAAACTGAACTAAAAAATAGTTTCTGATGAGAATAGAATTTTTTATTCTACGAAGTGCCGCCATCTTTCCGTGAGAGAGTCTTCGAACCAAAATTGATCTTCAAAACTATATTCAATTTTTTAAGTAATTTATCGTGACTTCATGATTTCACTTATTCCCCCATTGCTGCATAGATTTCTTCAGTTTATGTTAAAACTGTCGTCTCAGGATAGATATGTAATTTCTGTATCCATACCGAGACTGTGAAAATAGATAATCTGATTCTAGATGATCTATTAAATGGTTTGCTACAACTTTTTCTAAATTTTTAGAGAGAATCGGTATGCGAAAAATCGGTCTGAAGTTGAGTGAATCTTCCATTTTTTATGTACTGGGGATTGGCAATCATGTCTCCACTTTCTCCAGAATACACCGGTAACTATCAAAATATTGACAATCGTTAATATATATACACAGAAGTTGCTCTTAGAGAATCCTTTATGTACTACTGAGATATTTTATCAGTTCCCACCGAATTATTGTTCTTTAAGATTCTAGTTATGTTTAGAAGTGTTGCATGTGTGATTGGTTCTGATCCAAACAATTTTTCTTCTGAAGTTTGCTATTCGTTTCCAATTACACACTTTTTTTAACACCGCAATTTTTCCTTGTACCTTTTCAAATGTTCGGGTTTTTTGGGGGGGTTTTCAGCGATCAGAAGTCGTTGAATCATTCTTCAGCAGTTTCTGGGATGGCATTAATATTCAGGTAGGATTCATTTACCATATTTCCATTTATAACTTCATGAATAATTTTTCAGATGTCTTTTTTTGTTTTACTTACTATTAATTGATTTATTAGTGGAATACTGAGATTAAGCTCGTTTGACTACTCTGTTTATACAAAATTCTTCATTTGTTTGTATGTCTCTCTCTCTCTTTCCTTTGGAGTGGAATCTTTTTGTTTTATTCTTTGTAGTAATATGTGTCTATGTCTTTTATTTTCTCCTTTATGTCTTCTGTATGTTATGGGTCACGCGAGTTTTCTAAGTTCTTTGATTACGTAAGAAGCACACTAATTTAAAACATCAGAGAAGGTCGAAGTAAATATTTAAACTTGGTTGTTGACGTCGTTTGCCTTCAGTGTTTGTTCTATTAAATGCCACTCTTTGATAAGAGGGGATCGACAAAAGTTTTCTTCGATATAATTAGCTTTACTCCAGAGTCTTGTCAATAAGCTGTTTTTCTTGATATTTTTAGGTTGATACAATACAAATTATGATTGGTAACGTGGCACTGTAATGAGGTACAGTATATTCTTTTTTATCATTATATCAATTGAAGTTCTCGAGTTATCAGCGATTCGCGTTGGTGTTTTTCACAAGCTGATGTAGTCCATTATTAGATATGATTTTCTTTAGTTTTGGCAATTTGTTAAATAGGTAGTGTAGGCCACACTTACTTATTTTTTAATAATGATGCAAAAGGTACATTTTACAAAACATTCTGATCGTGACGAATATATATATTAATATATATATATTATACGAATAATAGTAATTTTCTATATTTTTTTTACGCAGGAAGGAGAGGCCAAGGGCAAATGTATAGTCATTTACTGTACATTTAAGAACTACTTTTATTGGTTCATTATTAAGAAAATATCTTAAAAATTAAATAATTCTCCATTGACGATGGCAAATGCTTTCTTATTCCTTTCGTGCGGAAACCCAGTAATCATTCCAGTTTCAAGTGGGTACAAAATTTTATAAAATTTATATTTATTGCTTATTTCTGTTTTATTTCATAATTTTAACATACGCACACACGAAAGATAAACCCGCCAAGCAATATATCAACCATCAAACAATTTTGAAGCATTTTGCGTACATGAATTAGATTTCCAGTGAATCTCTGAGATTAAAATCCTCCTTCGACGCCAAAAGAGATAAAAGAAAAATTAAGGATTTACGTATACGTACGTCCGATCGAGATAAATGGATGTCTACGAAGTTGTAAAGCTGTCAAAAAACTTACGATGATAAGTATCCAGGGACGGATCCAGACCGATATGACCGATGTACGCGCGCATCAGTCAGAAAAATATGCGCTCCGTTTGCCTCGGTCAAATACAGTAAGTGACGTGTCAGTAACCTTACCTCAGTGTCTCAGAGACATACGGAATGCATATTTTTCTGACTGATGCGTGTGCCTCGGTCAGATCGGTCTGGATCCGCCCTTGATATCGAACATTAATATGACTAAATACGAATTAAATTTTATCTAAAACCGGTTATTAGACAAACGTGCAAAGGAAAAAAATATTCTGAGAATTGATACTTTTACTCCTCGAGTGTCACGATCATGGCTTTGAATAACTCTGAGTAAAGGAAAGGTATACTAAAATGGCTGACAAAAGTAAAGAGACACCTTCATGTTGCTGTTGTTTTTGTCATAGTTTTTTTATTTAATAATAAAAGTCAATAAATAACAACAAATTTATTGAATGAATATAGGCCTACTTAGAATCGTGTTGCTTTCACCGTTCACGTTCTGGCATTCCATTGATGACTTTTGTCATTTGGTTTTGAGGACAATCATCGTTGTGTCTATTTACATTTGTCAACCTTCCATAGACAAACATGCGAGTACATTATATTGATGGAAAAGACTACAGAAAATCTACAGGATCTACAGTTTAAACGTAGCTTCCACTGTATGCGGGAGATAGTCAGCGCCGGTGACATGGCTGATAACACTGGTTTCCTATATGTGAAACGAAGGCAGTAAGGTAATCGGGGGTTCGACTCCCGATGGTACTAGTTAATAATAATCCAAGATTTAGCGCAATGGACGGCGTTTATCTGGTCTGAGCGTTCTGCTAGTTTCTTCCCTTCCGAATTAATTATATACTGCGTAGAAGATACCCAAGTTTATATATATATATATATATATATATAATACTTTTATTGGTTCATTACTTAGAAAATATCTTTTAAAACTTCGATAATCCTCCATTAACGATTCTAATGCCTTGTTATTCCATTCTGAGGAGAAACCAGTAATCTTCCCATGATCTATGACTTCAAGTGGGTAAAAAAAAATTATAAAATTTATATTTATTGCTTAATGCTATGTTTTACTTCGTAAATGTTTCGGGTTGGTCGAGTGGTTGAATCGGGGATCGATAGTGGATTAATGAGTGGATCGTTTATTACAGACTAACACCTATGAGGCAATTCACGGAAAGCCAATAATTCCATTTTTATTATTATTGACGCAAGCACGGAATAATTGAGACCCTCCGAAGAAGAAGTGGCTAAGCGACAAAAGTAAAAAACGCCAGAAAACGCAGTTAAACGTTGGACCAAATTTGAAAGTGGAATAACTTCTGAACTTTTCGAAGATATTTCGATGAAATCTCTTCGAAAAGTTTAAACGTTTTGACACTTTCAAATTTGCTACAACGTTTAACTGCGTTATCTGGCGTTTTTTACTTTTGTCGCTTAGTCACTTTGACCCCTGTAACGTTTTTGAGGTCCTTTGGAAGCTGGTTAAAAAGTCTTGGCCCCCTAACAACCGAGCTATTTCCCTTCAGTGTTGAAGAGGTCCCTCGTCGAGCCTTTAATTTGGGAACACTACACATTCTGCCTTTTCTATTTTCTAGCGTTGTTTGGGTGGTAATTGGGTTTAGTATGAGGTTTGGTACCAGTTTTTCGATCATTTTCCATATTTACATTATGGTGTACCTCTCTCTTCTTCCTTCCAAGGAGTACAGATTTAGTTTACGTAGTCTTTCCCAGTAGTTAAGCTCTTTGCAGCCATCAATCTTAGTCGTGAAATGTGTCTGAGTTTCTTCTAGTGTGTTAGTTTCTTCCCCTTTATATGGGGATGTCAAGACTGAGCAGTATTCAAGTTTTGGTATGATCAGTGTTTTCAGCAGGGGAATCATTACTCTCTTGTCCCTCCTTTAGAACGTTCTTAGTACCTGTCCCGCGACTCTTTTTACTGTGTTTATCGCTATCTGATTTTATGTTTCGAATGTCGTATCATCAGTCATTATAACACCCAAATCGATCGCTTTCGTGCTTCTCTGAATTTCCTGTCTATCTGGAGCATAATACGCAGTCTAAGTTCATATATATATATATATATATATATATATATATATATATATATATATATATATATATATGCTCGAATGGACCAGCCGGTCTGTTGCTGTTTGGTGTCCTTTGTATTTGCATGTAGGTTATTTATTTATTGTTTATTAATTATTCTATTTGATATTCTGACGAACATTTCCAAAATTAAAATTAATATTTATCAGCGAAACAATATTAATTATTAATTGAGATTACTTCCATTAACTTCAATTAACATATATATATATATATATACCATATTCATTCAAATTATATATTAATTTACTTTTACGTTCATAGCAAACAAGTTGTTTGCTGTTACGGCATGCGGGAGGTGCCCCCTTGGGGCATTGGTTTCTGCGAGTATGTAGAAGAATTACGGCATTTGGAAGAGTGAGGCCTATGGTGTAATGGTATCGCATCTGACCGGCAATCGGAAGATCCCGGGTTCGATTCCCGGGTGGTTACCTCATTTTTTCATTTGTTTCGTTCTCTCTCTCTCTTCTTGCGCGGAATATCTCCTATACGAGCGTCGTTCTTTACGTTATTTATACTGCGTGTTCTTTGCAGTTGTATATATATATATATATATAAATTTTCCTAACAGTTATTAGAATCGACCTGCGTCCGACCTATTTATAGCATTCCTCCTCATTTGAGAAATTTGTTGTGAGAGAGGGTTGCTTCATATGTTTGCGAAACTAAATACCCATTTATTTTTTACAAACGTTTTGGAATTACTCCTTCCATCTTCAGTAGTAATAAAAAAAAAATAATGGTTACTTACGTTAAAATTATGTTTAAAAATTAAAAAGTTATTTTACATGAGCAAATTGACGCTCATAATCAAGACATGGAATAAAAAATAAGATGCGGATGACCACTTACAATATTATGCAATAAAAGGTTACAGTGACACTAAAACGTTACAATAATTAAAATCTAAAAACAATATATAAAAATTCAATTTACCATTGCAAGTTTGACTTATTTCCGGTAATAATCACTTAAAGATAGTTTTCAATTTACAAATTTACAGAGATTCGAGTATTTTCAGGTCCTATATCCTATAACAGTGGTGGCGAACCTATGGCACGCGTGCCCATTTGAGCACGCGATGAAATTTGCCTGGCACGTCTAAGCATAAAAATTGTTATCCAAAAAATGAGTATAAAATAATATGTTTATAATTTGGTGCAATATATATAAACTTTGGTGGGCACGCGAATTTTTTTTTATGGTTTCATGGTTTTTTTTTTTTTGGTACGCCACTGCAAAAAGGTTCGCCACCCTTGTCCTATAATAACGACGGTCAATAATCTGGAAATAAGAAAGGAGAAGGTGGGTATTGTTTAGCGCAGTGGTTCTTAAACTGGGGTACGCGAGGGAATCTTAGAGGGTACCCTTTTAATTTTATATACGATCAACAAACGGCCTCGTACGAATCACACGGACGTAAAGAAAGTAAAAATCGTCTATCTCTCTCGAAAATTCAGAAAATCCCGTGAAAGAATTCAAGGGGTACAGAAGAAGAAAAAGTTTAAGAACCGCTGGTTTAGCCTATGAACTCTGATACTCAGTGGCGTACATAAAGGGGGGGCATAGGCCACCCCATTGTAAAAATTATTACTACTCTCATTAAAGATATTTGGAAAGGAAAGCTTCACAAATCAATAACTTTGCAACATTCACCACAAAAAAAATCTTGATGTCATATGGAATTTCAGTTATTTTACAATTACCAGGATGATGTTATTAACTCAAAACTCAAAAGCAATTTTGGCTGGCTTAGGAACGTTTATATATGTCTTTATACGTACAATTAATTTGTGCAAATTTAATTCTTTGCCCATAAATTGGAAATAAAATACAACCGAAGCCTTCCAAGATGCAACTCATTTTGATTCCAAATCAATCATCATCAATTTTGAGCTGACACACAAACACACACTATATATATATATATATATATATATATATATATATATATATATAAAATTATATATTGTGTGTGTGTGTGTGTGTGTGTGTGTTCCCCTTTTAAGAAATGCTGTGTTCGCCCCTGCTGATACTTGAATGAGAAGGGCAAGAGAGAGGGCGCAAAGTACGGTAACTCAAACCTAAATGCTCATGCGAAGGAATTTTAAATTGGTGCTCAAAGCAGCCAACATATCCTGAATTGCAATCAGGACATACATAGGAATAAACGAGGCACGAGTACGTATCACGTTAAGGATTCTGTTCGAAAAAATGAACTATTTGACCCGTCATTTACAAAAAAAAAAATTTAATTATTTGAAGATAAAGGTTACGCAATAAACTCTTTTAACTCTTTCCTTCACCCCCCACCTCCCATTTTGTTTGAAATGTAACCAACCTATGTAGGGCGTACTTACATACTCAACATCTTTCGGAACAGTTGAATTTTGGTTGAATTACTGAGAATGTTTCTAATACGGAAATGTTACTAAATCCTCATGACAAAAGTTAGTACAAAACTTAATAAGAACTTAAACTCGAAAACCAAAGATTTAAATGTTGATGATAAGATAATAGACGCTCTATTTTTATACATTATTTTTAGATCTTAATTATCGTAACCTTTTATCGTGTAAATATTTATCTGCATTGTATTTTTTTACAGTTTTTTATTATTTATTTTTTTTTTAATTTTTAAACTTAATTTTAACGTACTGTAAGTAAACGTTGTTTTGTATTACCACTGAAGACGGAAGGAGTAATTCAGAAACGTTTGTAAAAATAAAGTGAGGTTTGCTCTTGCTTTGGTCTTTTTTAGATACTGTGTGCGTGTTTCCCTAAGAACAAGCCTCTCTCTCTCTCTCTCTCTCTCTCTCTGTGTGTGTGTGTGTGTGTGTGTGTGTTGAAAATTAGTAATAATTATATTACTAGAACAACATGACAACAATTTGAGTTGAAATTCACATGCAACTTCTTCGTTATATATATATATATCTTATCGGTGCATGTCACCGATAAGATGGATTCAAGCAGGGAGATTTCAGAGGCTATTGTTGGGCTAAGGGCTCTTGGAAGGTTGTCAAGGGTCTGGAAGGACACTACAATATCGCGAGAACTAAAGATGCAGCTGCTCAATTCTGTGGTGCTACCAATGGCGCTGTACGGAGCGGAATGCTGGATTTTGAAGAGAAGGGATGAAAGGAAATTATTGGCTTTTGAGATGAGGTGTATGCGGAGAGCGAATAACATAAAATGGGACCCGAGATTAACAAACGAAGGACTAGGAAGGATAGCGGGAGCGAGAGGGAACATACAGAGAAGATTGTTTGGCCACGTCGTGAGGATGGACGGAGAGAGGTGGCCAAATGTATGTTGCACGGAAGGGCCCATGGCGACAGACCGAGAGGAAGACCAAAGACATCGTGGTTCAAAGCATTCAGAGGAGCAAACGGCGAACTGAGCACGAGGGAGCTGTTTGATTTGGCTGGCGACCGACGGGAGTGGAAAAGATATCGACATGACAGATAGGACCCAACCCGACGAGAGCCGGACGGGATTTAATGAATGAATATATAATAATCCCGCTAGACTTCATTTCTTCTCTTTTTCCCATAGTGACAGAATCCTAATGCATGGCTACTTCCGGAGCAAACGCAATAACGCGTGTGAAGGAGTTGGAAAAAAAGCTCCTCTACATAGACTAATCACAAAACTGTATATCTGATTCCTTTTCAATTATGCAAGTTGGATTCTTCCTACAACGGTACTGCACTCTACTCAAAAAGAGCGAGAACTATTTGAAGCGAACATTCAGACCGTAATGAGTGCTTTTATAATACTTTACAGGAGATAAATGTTAACGATGATTCTGCTCTACTTGTGTGTGTGTGTGTGTGTGTGTGTGTGTGTATATATAATGGTACAAATGGAAGATGGAGAAAGAAAAAAATTAAGGTTTTGCAAGTCTTGCTTCGCGATACAAAGAAAAGTATTGTAATTCAAATATATGGGAAAGCTTATAGCTACTATTTGAACATTATATATATATATATATATATATATATAATGTTCAAATAGTAGCTATAAGCTTTCCCATATATATATATATATATATATATATATATAATTATATATATATATATATATATATATAATTATATATATATATACTTTTCCTTTCAACCTTTCAGGTATTCCGTGCGATGATCCCTCATTTCACGGAGGTCAGGCTTGTTGCCCCCTCTCTTGAGTTGGCCTGGTGAAGTATAGAGTCAAGCGTCAAGTCTTTTTTTGAAGATTTCCACCACTACACCAGTCGTGTTTCGTATTTCTTTGGGCAGCTGGTTGAACAGTCTTGGCCCTCTGGCAACAAAGCTATTTTCCTTCAGGGTTGAGGATGTTCCCAATCTAACTTTTAGTTTGGAAACACATTCTTCCTTTCCTACTTTCTAAAGGTCCGGTGCCAGTGTCTCCGAGCAACTGATACAATGAGCAAACCAATAGTGTTGTTTGAGTGGTTTTAGAGTTCAAAATGGATTAGGAACTACTGTAGTTTCTCCATTATTTTCCAAGTGTAAATAGTGGTGTACTTCTCTCTTCTTTCCACCGAATATAAATTTAATTCACGTAACCTTTCCCAGTAATTTAGTTCTTTGCATCCATTGATCTTGGCTGTGAAGCTTCTCTGAAACCCTTCGAGTTCACTAATGTCTTTTTATATGGGGATGCTATCATGCTAAGACTGAGCAATACGCCAACTTCAGTACGATCGGTGTTTTC
>JAJOZX010001996.1:655000-746192 GCA_023014485.1 Bathynomus jamesi
CATCAGGTTTTCGTGCAATGTGCAATGCAATATGCCTATTTTGGGTGATCCATGAAGGGCACTTATCAAAATTGATGATTTTTGAGACCTGTTAACAGCTGTTTTGCTGTTAAAATTTTATCTGTGGAATACGCAAATCTGTGCATTAAATCTAAAGGTCATGTACAACATATTAAAATCTTGGGTATCTGTGATTTCCCCAGGTGTGAGCGTGACGTCATGATCATGGATTCAATTTTTGCTTATTTAAACACTTTTAATCACTTTATGTGTCAATATTACCATTGTATATTAAAGTTAACTCCCTGCACAATTGTTTACTTTTCCATGCTGATTCTAAGTATGTAAAAACTTATTTTTTGAAAAGAAAAAAAATTGGGCATAACCTGCCAAAATGCGATATCTCCGTATTTGATTGCTCGAAAACCTGACGTGATACGCAAAAACTAAGGTGATTTTTTAAATCAGCACACCAAAGTTACCTAAAAACAGGTGTTAGAATTAAATCAGCAAAATTGGTGTTGGGCAGTGTAATCAAAATGGTTTGTTTTAATTACAACCAGTGATGAGAAGCCCAATTCGCATAAATATGAAGTTGCAAATGAAATTACCACTTCCGATGTTCAGACACCAGGCTATATACTTATCTATATTTTGGGTTTGAAATACAAATGAAGGTGAAAATACTTATTAGGCCTATGTCTATAGGTCTAAGTTTAATTTAAAGAAATTCTATTTTATATATTTAAAATATTTTGTGCGTATGTATTTTTACAACGTATAAAAAGCAATTTATTGAACCTACTATACATTTATTTTCCATTGAATTGGGCAAAAAAATTGTTTTTGCAACGATATTATATATATATATATATATATAATTCAAAAAAATACAGATAAATACAATAAATTTTTATTTTTATTAAATGTATCGCAGATGTTGGATAGAAAAATGTTTATTTCTAAGACATTAATTGGTCCATAATCCGTGGGGCGTCGCATACAGACGCTCTATACTGATTTCATATTTCTGAGATATGAAAGAAATCTATTTGACAATAGGGTGGTGCAGCTTTTTAAAGTTTCTCTAATGATAAATTTGTTTTCTGCATCTATACCCGCTGATTATTATTATTATTATTATTATATTATTATTATTATTATTATTATTATTACAAGAAAGTTATATCAATTTCTATTTTTAGATAATTTTTGGAGGTGTTCCTTCCAAATTTCAAAATATTTCTTCCTCAAATGGGGTTAATTTTCTCAGTCTTGAATGAAACAAAGTTAGGTCTTTGTTCAGACATATTCTGACCTTTCATCCGCGTATAATTCAGACATATTTTAGGAATTAACTTTTATTTATTACACTTATTATATGATAAAAAGATAACATTGATATAACACAATATAGTACCGTTCCCCTATACGCGAAGTGAAGACACTGCAGGTCGTAGGTTCGACTCCCGATGGGGCTGGTTAATAATTAGTTAGCCTGAGCGCTGTGACAGTTTCTGGAATTATTTATATCATGTTGAACGAAGTTTTCGGGAGTTCGACACGGATTTAAGTGACACTAGGTCGAAGTTCCCACTTTAGTGCTATTTTCCCTGTCCATCCAATTTGCACGATTTAATAATTCTCATAAATTCTTCTCCAATTATCGAGATAAAAAAAGGTTTATATTACGTAACTGACGATAAAAAGATAAATAATACCTAAACTACCCGAGCAGTAAAAACAAATATGTCAGTATATACCCTATACCCTATGCCCTGAAAAAAAAATTACAATACTCTTCATTATTATCTTCCGCAACGTAAAATATGATAGTTTAGGTTTCTAAGCGAACTTATTAAGAAAAGTAAAGTTGAACTATGTTTTACAGAACTTTAAGAGTCCTGAATTAATCCTTTTAGGCAAAATTATGGTGTCATAAACGTTCGGCGAGACTTCTTATTCGAATCTTTATACACTATATTTGCGAGGTAAAATATATTTCATTTCGGCGAACAAGAGGTTTCTCAGTGATTGTATAAGTATATAAAGAGAGAATCTCTCTCTCTCTCTCTCTCTCTCTCTCTCTCTCTCTCTCTCTCTCTCTCTCTCTCTCTCTCTCTCTCTCTCTCTCTCTCTCTCTCTCTCTCTCTCTCTCTCTCTCTCTCTCTTACGAGGGTTCAACGATGTCGATTTTAGAAGTATGTTTAGTTTAAATGATAACCCAACTCGCAACAATGGTTGGAAGTTGGATTTGAAACGGTTTAGGACTAGTGTGTGTGGGAATTACGTTACGTATAAGATCTGTGACACATGGAACAGGTTACCTTCGGAAGTTGTGAACAGTTCCTCTGTGGATCAGTTCAAGAAAAGGTTAGACGAAATCTTGCACACTATTTGAGTGTGTAAAGACATTTAGGACCTCAGTCTGCGGAAATTTCTTTTCTTTTCCTGTAAAATAGTTGATATCTGGAACCAACTTCCCTCAGAGGATGTTTCCAGTCAAAGTGTAAATCTGTTTAAAAATAGGCTAGACAAAGTACAGAACACACTCATAGTTTAAGATTAAAACCTCAGAAAACTCTGCAGGAGTTCGCTTGCTCGGTGTCTCTGTGAGCAAGCTAAATATAGAGCTATTTATATATTCTCCACTTTCCTGTAAAATTTCCTTGGCTACTTTTCCAGGGTCAAGGTATTTTCTTCAACCTTTTTCCGTACCTGCCTCTGGCAGGGAGGGAGCGGAGGGTGGGGAGAGAGCCTTCTACTTTTCTATCCAGTTTTCTACTACTGCTAGCATAGTTTGAAAGACAAAATTTTCCCTGGCACCCGTTGCCATTGGTACCTCCTCGGTATGGGCCGCAAGGCCTTTTGAGGTACTTCTTTTCCTTGTAACTCCTTGTAACTCTCTCTCTCTCTCTCTCTCTCTCTCTCTCTCTCTCTCTCTCTCTCTCAAGGATCTGTATTAGAGAATGAAGATCGGTTCTAGATACTTTTGGATACTGCAAAAGCGCAAAAGCATTGTTAGATTAGATAGAGCACAAGTTAGAGCAACAGAATATACAGTTCCGGTAAAAAGTTCGCCAAGAAACAAATGATTTTTTAAATAATAATAATAATAATTGGTAATATTGTGTTTTTCTTTGGATATTTTATTCTTTTTAGTGACAAATAGAATTTCAAAAGCAAAACCCATTCATTACTAATTAGAAATTTTTTAATGTTTTCTAGAAATTTTATTTTTTTAGCAGGGTTGGAAAAAACACTGGGTTAAAAATGGTTAGGTTCGGGTTTTCTCCTTTTTTTAAAATCTTTAAAAAAAAACCCGGTCTCACCCCGGCATTTTTTTCCTATTAATATAAAACGTGTACCAAAGAAGTTTTATTAAAACCAATTAATATTTAAGGGGGCTTCATAAGCAACCATCCCGACTAGGCCAAATTTACTATGCTTTCAGTCCTAAAATGTTTAGTTCAATTCAGTTTCTAATTAATCAGTAGTCAATATCTATTTTAGTTTATGCTCTTCTTTAACTGCTGTTATTTGCCCTTATAATGGAACGCAAATAAAAAATTCGTGTATTTAGGTTTCAATAATTAACTAAATTTGAGTCCTTGTGCGGGACCAATAAAAATATTTATAATTATAGTACTTGAGATTTTGCACATTTTGTTTTTTGTCAAATATATATTTTTTCATTCATCATAAATATTTTTCACGTGTTACTTTCGTGAAATAAATTTCATATATATATATATATGAAATTTATTTCACGAAAGTAACACGTGAAAAATATTTGATGAATAAAACCAGGAAGGAAAGGAAACACAGAATGGTGCTCAAGCGCTTTCGTCTAATGACATCCTCAGGAACACTGATAAAATGATAATTACATTTTAGGCTAACTTACGCTACAGGGCTAATGAATTTAACCAAATATGGTGGTAAACTTAATAAACACTTTAAACATTCAGTAAATTATCATTTCTTATAATTCTTTTATTTCTTTACTTTTCATTTTATTATCTCTGTTTTATATTTTTACTTTTTACTTTGCATAATTATCTTAATTATTATTATTATTATTTTTACTATTTATAAGTAAATATTTTCATGCTTTTTGAGTTTCGTTCATATGAAAGCTTATTAGTTTAATAGTATAAGAGCCAATATTTCAACACATTTTTAAAACTGCAAAATAATGAAAATACAGTATACTTAATTTTAAAGACCGTAACTGGATGCAGTAGTGATACTTTTTAAATTTCAAAAGTTTAAATAATTACTTACAAGTTACTACACGAGTACATACGATATTTAAATTTTACTTACACCAATACCTAATGATAAAAAAGTTAGGCCTAATCTCAGAGCCGTATCAATTATATTATTTCATTAACAGGGTTTATTTTAAATGTTTGAATCGAGTATCGTTAACTTGTAAACACATTTCAATACTTTTGACGCAAATGTGTTGAGTTTTTTAGTGTTTTGGAATGTGAAAAAAGAACATATGTTAGAAAAGCTCCTCATTATCTATGGCTCCCGACTTTTGTCACAGAAACCATAGCTAAATTAGGAACTGTTCATTTTTTTTGTGTTTCAAAGATATATTATTAATACCATACGGAATTATTATATTATTAATATATTATTAATACCATACGGAAAAACCTTGTCAAAAGCGAACACGCAATTCTTTCCCCTCCACCAAATTGGAGGGGGGGTAGGGACTGTATTCTCCCTCGCGGAGCATGTAATAAAGCATACATACGAAAGAGTGGACGAGAGATCGGTACTCGAATGCTAATACATAAATATAGGAATAGAACTGACAGATGATATAGTGCTCTATTTCAGAATGTCTCCTTACCACATTATCGCAATGACTGGAAACTGACACACTTTGTTTATTATTTATAGAAACTTTCTTTCAGACGCAACCTATCCCAGTCAGTAGTAATTTCAAATCTTTCCACGGCTTTCAATATACAAAGCAGTAAATGCAAAAAAATTCACTTTTTTCTACGTGAAGGCCAAAATATAATAATAAAAACCCACTCTAATAGACAGAGTTTATTTCCACAACAGTTTCGATGCCCACTGGCATCCTCTTCGGGTGGATAATAAAAAAAAAGAATGAACCAAAAACAAGAGGGAAAACAGTCCAGGGACCATTAAGAAATTCGCACCTAGGTTAGATCCCGTTCTCCCGACACTGGAAGGGCATTTTTATTAAAGGGACCCGCTTATAAGTACATTCGCACAAATTTGAAACTATCTTCTTGTTTTATACATACAGATTCTATTATTTTTTTTTTACATAATTATTACATTTATTAAATTTATTACATTTAATATTACATTATTATTTATTACAGAAACTATAAATTTATTATTACATTGATTATTACATTGTTGTTTATTATACAGAAATTATAAACCGAAAAACGAATGAAAAAGGCGAGAAGGAAACAATCCAGAGACCATTAAGAAATTCGCACCTAGGCTAGATCCCGTTCCCCCGACCCCAGAAGGGCATTTTTATTAAAGGGTCCCGCTTATAAGTACATTCGCACAAATTAAAACTATCTTCTTGTTCTATACATACAGATTCTATTATTTTGACATAATTACTGCATTTATTATTGCATTTACATTTTTTAACATTTATTATTATTACCTTTACACTAATTATTACATTTATTTTATTACCTTTATTATTACATTTATTGCATTTATATTTATTTCCACATTTATTACTTCCATTATTACATTTACATTTACGTTTATTATTCCATTTACATTTTACCAAAAAAAAAAAAACGAATGAACCAAAAGCGAGGAAGGAAACAATCCAGAGACCTTTAACCCTATATGGACAACTGTTATACAGGGTGTCCCTAAAGTCTGGACACATAGGAAATATCACTAACTATAACTAACTATATGTTATTATTATTATTATTATTATTATTATTATCTTAAATTCATGCAACTGAGGCCTAAGGTAGGCCCACATCGAATCAGCAACCCTGAGGTAGGACCAAATAGGACCTCCAAGTCCATAAGTTATGGACTTGGAGGTCCTATTTGGTCCTACCTCAGGGTTGCTGATTCGATGTGGGCCTACCTTAGGCCTCAGTTGCATGAATTTAAGATAATAATAATAATAATAATAATAACATATAGTTAGTTATAGTTAGTGATATTTCCTATGTGTCCAGACTTTAGGGACACCCTGTATATTTCTAACCTTTCATATACACGTATTTATAACTTAACCCTACAGAAAAACTGAGATAATTCTGTCCATATAGGGTTAAGAAATTCACACTTAGGTTAGAACCCGTTCACCCGACTCTGTAAGGGATTTTTTGACCAAGAATCTCATTAAAGAGTCCAACTTATAAGTACCTTCGCACAAATTAAAATTATCTTCTTGTTCTATACATACAGATTCTATTATTTTTCTTTTGACATAATTATTACATTTATAAAGTACCTTACTTGATTCCCAATCTATAGCATGATTATTTTGGCTGGCGTGATAAAAAATAGCATTATTAGTATTACAACTTCTGAAGGCATATTTATGTTCTTTGATACGGGTTTCAATATTTCTTCCAGTTTCTCCCACGTATACTAAATCACAACTTTTACAGGGAATGCTGTAGACACAGGCTTGTTCCTGTTTTGCAACGTTATTCCTAATCAATTAACTTTTCACGGTAGACGAATATTTGAACGCCAAAGCAAACTTAAAATCTTTCGTCAACCGTTTTACTCTTTCTAAGCCGGCAATGTAAGGCAAACTCACATATTGTTTTTGGTTAACTGAAGGTTCCCGAGGGGCATAAAAAGATTTTCTGGCTTTAAAATACGCCTTTCTGATAAACCACTCAGGATATTTTAAATCCTTAAAAATGTTCCAAATCTTTGAATTTTCCGAGTCCAGCAAATGTGGGCTACAAATCCTGAGTGCTCTTAGAAACATGGACGAAATAATTGAGCTTTTAACCAGGGCTGTGGAGTCGGTGATAAAATTTGCCGACTCCAACTCCAGAAATCTGACTTGTATAATTACGACTCCGACTCCGATGGAATGTTAAGGCCAAATTGATTACGATTAGCTTTATTAGGCCAATGGAGATTCATAAACAAGGCATTTCGTCACCACCACATGACTCATCAGGTTACTTAGTGGCTGTAACTATTCCTTAATGGCTTTTTTTCTCTTTATTAAAAAATTACAACAAATCCCAAAATACAAACTGATTGAAGCTTAAACAAAATAAGATTATTATTGGTTTAGCAAATTAATAAGATGTTTTTGTATTATTATAAACATCCGTAACAAAATGTACTAACCTAAACTGAATTTTTAAATTTCCTTATTATTAATTATGTTAATTAATTAATTATAATCCTTATGAATTATAAGCAACTATATTTATATATTATTTATATTTATATATTATATTATATATTAAAACATTAGGTTAAATCTATTTTATTCATAAAATTGAGCTAGGCCTAGGCCTAGGCTGCTATGGTTATAGTTGAAGGATTTGCACCGACTCCGACTCCATCCAACTATGCACTTCCAACTCCGACTCCACTCAAAACTGACCGACTCCACGACTCCGACTCCGACTCCACAGCCCTGCTTTTAACCTCTTCATCATGATATGAAAAATAATGAATGTACGAATTACAATGAGTAGGTTTTCTATAGACCGTGAAATTGGGCTTACCGCTTTCGTTAATAACCAAAACATCTAGAAAGGTAATTGTTTGTCGTTCTCCCATTTATATTTAAATTTAATGGAGGGAACAAGATTATTTATTGACTGAAAGAAAGTGTCAAAGTTGTTCCAGTGGTCAGGCCAAAATGAGAAAATATCATCTACATAACGAAACCAAATTAGATTCCTGGGACATATTGTTTGCAACAATTCCGACTCATAATATTCCATGTATAATGTACTCGGACCCCATTCCCATACCAAAACGTTGCAAATAAAATTCTTCACCGAAGGAGAAGGCATTATTGGTGACACAGAGTTTTATCAGTTCTAAAAATACAGATGTGGGCATGCCTGGTTCTACGTTACATGTTGGCAATTTTCTATCTAAAAAACTAAGTACATCATCAATGGGAACTTTCAGTGTCGGGAGAACGGCATCTAACCTAGGTGCGAATTTCTTAAATGGTCCATGGACTGTTTTCCCTCTTGTTTTTGGTTCATTCGTTTTTTTGTATTCACCCGAAGAGGATGCCAGTGGGCATCGAAACTGTTGTGGAAATAAATTCTGTCTATTAGAGTGGGTTTTTATTATCATACAAAGCAGTCTTCTCGCATTTTCCCTACTTTTTTTCTGGATATGCTCTCACCTCAGTTACTCTTTCTTCATTCTCATGTTACAGATATTGCAAAATAGTAGTACCGGTATATATTACGTGAAAACGGTACATATATGGATATATTCTTAATTACTCGTTCTACAGGGTGGACACAAAGTCTGGAATCAACAGAAAATTAGTTTTACAGTTGTAAAATCTATAGTATTTATTGATTCCAGACTTTGTGGTTACCCTGTAGAACAAACGGGTTTAGAAGCTTGCACGAGTAACATTTCTCACAGCACGGCGAAACCAGCCACTGCGGGAGCGGCGAGGCTGCACCCTCCAAGGTTAAGGAGTCAAACCCTTATTTAATGCAGTTCGCATTATACCATGCAGTTTAAAACAACCATCATGAAACTGTATATGAATTTAGTATAACAAAATTCGCAATTTAAATAAACCTTTTTCTCTGATAGCAAATTAATTTAAAATATACAAAATTCACATATAAAAACATTTTTCTTTTTCCAAACATATTTTAATTAATATTTCTAATACAAAGAATGAAGAGCGTAAAACTCCAGAATCCAGACGCAGTTCAGTATCCATAATTACTAACCTAACCAACCTTAACCTACTCTAACTTAAGCAACCTAACCAAACATTGTATCGCTAGGATATTATGAACTGTGTCTGGAACTTTTTTTCATTATAACTTTAAGCGGTATTACTCGTTTTTTACTTCTAACTATTCTTCAGAAATAATAAATTAAAAGAAATTCAGATTTAGTTTATGTGACAGATGGTGAAGTCGAATTTTGTAAATAAGTCGGATTTTCTTGAACTACCTACTTTTTGAGATTAGGTTAGGTTAACTCGTGTTAATCTACCCTAACCTAAAACAAATCACTGGGTGTGTAAAAGCTGTAGCATAAAGTACGACTTACTAGATTTCGATTTTCTTAATTAAAATCCTAACGCTGGTAAAATTCGATAAAAATAATCATTATATACGTCAAAAAGGAGTTTTCTCTAAACTTTGTGAAAGAACCTCTTCACCCTCTCTTATCTTCACGAGCGAAAGTAATTAAATTTCTGGACAAATAAAATATATAACCCGTTGGACATACTTAGTAAAATATGAGCGCGCGAAAATTTACACAACAAATGTTCCACCTTCTTGAGCATTTATGTGACTATATAATATACAAAGGAAATCAAACAGCAACAGAGGTTGTGTGCTTAATAAAGGAAGGTTAAAAGATGTAAGAAAATTTGGTGCTACTATAGCGTGCGGTCTACAGATATCTTTAGTCTACAAAAAAATTTGTGCTGAAGTGACCTGACCTGACTTGAATTTGTGCTGACCTGACCTGACCTGAAATGACGACTTTATCTTTGGGGACGAATGTGAGTGAGGTCAAGGCGGACTATAAAAGGAGAATCATGAAGAAAATATTAGTTCAATTACATTAAAACAAAAAATTTAAAGAACAAATAAAACAAACAATTCATTCTATGGGATATAATGCCCGGTTAGGTTAAATGAAATGCTTGGTTAGGTCAACTGTATGCCCGTGACAATTGGTTAGGTTAAGTTGTGATATTTTCGTTAGTTTTAATGAAAATATCACACCTTAACCTAATCAATCGTCAAGGGCATACAGTTGATTTAACCGGGCATTATATCCCATAAAATGAATTTTGTTTCATTTGTTCTTTAAATTTTTTGTTTTAATGTAATTGAATTTGTAAATATTTTTGTTGACCGCACGCTATAGTAGCACCGAAAATTTAAACACAAGGGAAAGATTTAAAACAAAGCAAAGAAGAGAGCTTGAAAGGAAGGAAAGAAATTTAAAGATAAAGTGAAGGAAATCCATATATATATATATATATATATATATAAACTTAAAGCAGCATCAAGCCGTAATGTAGAACCTATACAATGAAGCCAACACATTTTTCGTGTAGTTTACTTTTAATTAAAATAAACTCCCTTAAAAGAATCTCCCCATACAAGCGAGCTGAAAACCACATCAGAAATAATAAAAGACCGAAGTTATTTTTATGTAGAGGGTGTCCAGAGAAGCACTTGATCCAAAACGCGTTCATAGTTTTCGTGGTATGTTTGAGGCTGTTTACTCTTGTAAAATATTACATCATTCTAGGCTTAGCAGTGTTATTCATCTTCCTAGGCTTGATACACGGTAAACAGCATTTTATGAGTATAAAGTTTCGTACCAAATGCTTTGCTGAACATCCTGTATATTTCCTTACTATTGAAAACATAAGTGCGGGTGACATACGTGTTTGAAAACCATGCGAGGATAACTACACAAGCGCTACTTTATAATGTCATTTTTTGTTACCACCATAAGCATCCTCTCCTCCAAAAGTACAAAACTTCATATATGTTCTGGCCGAACAACTAATATTTGTACAAGAACATGTTCTACAGGGTGTTTCAGAAGTAGCACACCACAGAATCAGGTCATTCGCACCTATAAATATGGTGTGCGACTTGAGACACCCTGTAGGTTAACTCACAATACGACTTCAGACCAATTACGTTATCAATCTTCAACTACATAACAACAAAGCAAAAACGGTGGGGCCTTTTGAAAGGCAAAACTTTTGACCAATGAACCAAATTCTCGAGTGAAATATTTTGTAACAAAAATATTTGAACCTATATTTACACAGACAACGAAATATAAAGTGATATACACCACCTTCAAATCTAACCTAACCAAATCTGGTCGAATCTAACAATTTAACTTAACTTCACCTAACAACCCAGCGTAACCTAACTTAATCCAACCCAGCTATACTGAATCTACGTATATTTCCAGAGTAATATTAGAAATTTGCAAGACAGAAGAAACTCCCAAGAAAATATTTCTCTTCAAGCACAGTGTAGGTAATCGAGTATGCTACAAGTTACAACGTTTTGAGAACAATTCATTTGAATTTTGTCATCCAAAGTGTAATATGCCCCAAAGCGAACGATGAAGTAGGAAAATTTGTTTTTAAAGTTTTATATTTAGTTTCGTAATTAACGAGTGACTTTGTTTTCAAATGTATGTTAGATCTTGAAAAACAATAATATAAGCATATTAAGCCTGGCATAAGTCCAATCTTTCGCTCAACTTTGACGTCCTTTTTTATCCTAGGGCCAACAGGCCCAACTTGGTGAGCTAGACGCGCAGCTGTAATGCATTAAATTCAATGCTATTTTCAAGTTAGTGTCATATTACATAAAAATGTACATATTTGTCAAGCAAAAATCTTTAATTAAGTACTAGGGCTAACTTATTTGTGAGAAATTAGCTTCGTAGGGGCGTGGCCTATCTGGACCTTTTCCAGTTTGTGTACCGTTTTTCATATAATTTATTTTTGAGAATATTTTTGTTAAAACTAACGAAAATATGGATCAAGTAAAGATAAGCACCCCCCAACCTTTTTTAGTTAGCTTTATAAGGCTAACTAACGAAAATATCACGACCTAAGTCCTAACCTAACCAATCGTCAAAGGCGTACAGTTAACCTAACGATTGGTTAGGTTAAGTCGTGATATTTTCGTTAGTTAGCCTTATAAAGCTAACTAAAAAAGGTTGGGGGTGCTTATCTTTACTTGATCCGAAAATATCACGACTTAACCTAACCAATTATCAAGGGCGTACAGTTGATCTATTATTAATTATAACATTGTTTGTTTCTGGAATAGTATTTACTATTTACTAATAGATCAACTGTACGCTCTTGATAATTGGTTAGGTTAAGTCGTGATATTTTCGTTAGTTTTAACAAAAATATTCTCAAAAATAAATTATATGAAAAACGGTACACAAACTGGAAAAGGTCCGCCTATCTTAACATAAGTTCAGATTTGACAAACTGTAACTGGGAGAAATTGACGCAGAAATTCATGTCTATCAATCGACATGAAATTTGATAAGGAACATCTTTTCTTGAACCTAGGATGAGGAATGAGTAGTTTAGCAAATTAGCTAGGAAAAAGGCGAAACTTAAGAATTTTTAAAACGCCAAAACCATCTCGTAATTAAACTGATACATTCAGTATCATAAGACAAATTAAGGCCTTTAACTCATATATATTTGAAAGTCAAAGTCACTCGTTAATTACGAAACAAAATATGAAGCTTTGAAAAACACAAATTTCGCTATTTCGTCGACACGTAGTTGAAGATTGATGACGTTTCAGTTTGAAGCAGTTTTCCTTTCATTCATCAAAATTTTCAAGTGGGCTTACTTACCACAGTAACTTCCACTTTCCATGAAATTTCCCATTTTCTTCTAGAGTCCACAGAAACTACAAGACCATACCCTTGACGCATTAACCACTTCACAAGTTACCCCCCAATAGACTTGCACCAAATTTGTCAGGTAAGTTTAACTTGCAGTAGAACTTAAAAAAATTAATCATTTGGCGAGTTCTTCCCAAGTCCAACAGTGGTAGGGTTGACCTAGGCTATGAACTTTAATTTTGGCTTATGGAGCATACTCGATGCAAATAAACCATTTTTTAACCCTAACCTTATACATTTGCTTTAGGTAGGTATGCTCTGGGAAAAATACATAGTATAGGGTCTATGGCTATGTTTGTCTGACTATTTAAAACCATTATATTATATGTATATTTGGCGTAAATTATGTAAACATAAGTATTTCTTAAATTAGTATTTCACTGGAAACAACGCGCCAAAACCTTTGTTTACATCTCGTTAGAATAAGAGCAAGTGGAAATAGTAAGCCCAAATTCAACAAAGGGTTAAGTAGTTCCAGCAAAAGTGTCAAAGCTATTCTAATATAGGAACTTAGGAAGTTCTGACTTCTTTCACACGGTAATTTTTACTGGGTTTCGTTTTTCTATAGCATCTTTGCCATAGTGAAAAGTTAAAAGGGTATTTAGGTACTCTTTGTATATATAACGTACAGAAGAAAACGAAGCTCCGCCCATTTTTTGTTAATTTTGCAATAGCGGTTTTGATTTTAAATTTACAAATTTCATACATTTACATCACACAGTTTAATTGTTTGTTTTTTTAACTACTTTATCACGGTACATTCATAACTGCATTTAAAATTAGGGTAAATAGTAAGTATCACGGATACCAGTTTTTTGACAAAGTAGAAATTTATGAGAAGAATTATGAATGGACTGAAAATTGGTGATGTCATTATGAGTTTTGGAACAATCATGAAATCCTATTAATGACGTAATCAACTTTGGTCCAATCAACATACATGTAACAATTTCAACTATATATATATATATTACCCTTTGTATTTTAAGGACAAAGGCAAATGACGTAAATTGACAGGTTCTTTGTCGAGATAAAGAAAAACATAAGATTATTATTTTATATAGAGGTAACCGTCAAACAAGGCTGTCAACGTATGTTGGTCTTAAATATGTGATACACATCATCCTCAGTTTATTTTTATATTTAGTTAGTCATATATATGTACTGTATTTATTTTTGGAGGTTTTGATTGGTGAAACAGTATATTTTTTTACTGTATTCTAAGCTAGTTTCATAGTCTCCTCTTCTATAAAATTATTTTAGTGTGTGTAAATGTATATAGAGATTTCAAGATGATGCGAATCAGACCGTTTGGAAAAACATTTTCTCTATTCGAAATTAATATAGACTAACTAACCGCAGATTAACTAATAAGACTAATTTGCTTAGCTACCATTCGTTGATGCTAAGAACTTTTCCAAAAAATGGTCAGTTTAGTTCACAAATTTCATTTCCTCATTAATTAAAAATCTGTCGAGTGTCTTAGAAATTATAATAACGCTTGGTTGCCAGGCAAAACCTAACCCTATTTAGTACACCATCTAGTTGTTTTGTAATTTGTGGATATATATATATATACAGGGTGTCCCGTAAGTCTGGACCCATAGGGAAAAATAATAAAATTACAAAATAGTCCAAAAATTTATTACATAATCTGTTCAAAGTGTCCGCCGTTGTGTCGCACACATAGTTGAAGACGCAATCTCCACTGCGACAGCACTTTCTGAATCACAGTCGCAAAAATTTCTGACACGCCTCCACAATGCGTGCTTTAAGGTGGAAAATGTTCTGAAGTTTGACCTCGTACACTTTGGCTTTCAAGTGGCCCCACAAATAAAACTCCAGCGGAGTAAGATCATAATAAAAAAATAATAAAAATAATAAAAATAATAAAAAAATATATTATAAATAAATTTTTGGACTATTTTGTAATTTTATTATTTTTCCTATGGGTCCAGACTTACGGGACACCCTGTATATATATATATATATATATTTTTTTTTTTTTAAGTTCGGGAAGAACCGATTCGCCTCTATTTAAAAGGGCATATATCGGCGGAAAAACAAAGAAAAAGTGAGAGGAAAGACAGAGGAAAAAGAAAGGGTGGAGGGGACAGTCGAAGTGGAAAAAGACCAAGGATGACAAGGACTGCAGGGTTGAGCCCCATCATCCTTGGGTGCTAGGGCCGGGAGGGCGCACGTGAAACCTCCAGGAACAAGCACGTACAAACGAGCACAAAGAGCACTCAAGAGCACGAGCTTAGAACCCCCTTGCGGGGATATATATTATATATATATATATATATATATATATATATATATATATATATATATACAGGCCCTCTCAGAGGTCCAGAGAGGCCCAGGCCACTTCCAGCTTTTGAGGCCCATAGCTAATTTAACCCAATTAGGGACTAGTATGTTTCATGGACTGCTCTCGATTTTCCTACGAAATTGCAAACAAGGGCAGTCGATGACCCTGATTTTGTTTCTGCAATCGGTTTTCTTGAGAAATGATAAAGAAAAATGTTATTGGATATTGAATAAATTTATTTACTGAAACGACGCAATACACTCCAACATCTTTTTGAATAAGTCCGAGCTGGTGTGGCGCTTACGCCATACAAATTCACAAGAATTAGTGCAATATCTTGCAAAAAACAATAGTATAAGAAACTCGGTTAGGTTAGGTTAGGTTTCTCAAGAAAACCGATTGCAGAAACAAAATCAGGGTCATCGACTGCCCTTGTTTGCAATTTCGTAGGAAAATCGAGAGCAGTCCATGAAACATACTAGGTCCCCCAATTATTACTTTCACTGCAAAACATTATATTCAAACCTGAAAGTTTCTAAATTTGAGGCCTCCCTTAAGCTTGAGGCTCAGGCCAAATGGCCCTCCTAGCCCCCTTTCTGATAGGCCCTGTATATATATATATATATATATATACAAAGGTGGGCACCCGGGCCTCAAAAAGGACCGACGGTTCCGGTCCCGGTCCTTGCCTCAAACTGGACCGACGGTCCCGGTCACGGTCCTTTCTGAAGATAGGACCTAGGAACGACTCGGTCCTCGGTCCTCGGGCCCAGGTATTCAAAGTATTTGTCCAGGTACGGCCAGGGATTGCCGGGTTCAGTTCTTCCGCTAGGAGCTCCAGTTGCTTGACTTGAAGTTGAAGCACTAACATCAGTAGATTCTTCGTCTCCTCCAGGTGTTGAAACAAGTTTCAGTTCAGTCTCAGTCTCTTTCTGAGTCTTCTTGAGGAAACGATCCATCTTCTTTAGAACTTCAAATAATCACTAAACACACTAAAATCACTAAAAAAGACCGTCCGGACGGACCGTCCGGAATTGCTTAAAAATGGACCGTCGCTCCTCATTTCGGTCCTCACTGAGAAAAGGACCGACTTTCCCGCTCACGGTCCTTAAAAAGGACCGAGTTCCTGGAGTTCGGTCCTTTTGAAACTCGGTCCTGCCCACCTTTGTATATATATATATATATATATACTGTATATATATACGGTGTGTATATATATATATATATAGAGAGAGAGAGAGAGAGAGAGACTGAAACTCGAAAATCAAAAAAGAAGGGAGTATGTTATATGACAGAACAAAGCCTTTACTCGAAGTTTTCTCGAAATGGTATCGAAAAATATTTTCATTTTTACTGTCCTCGAGTGGTTCCCAACCTGCAGTACGCGTACTACCGTTGGTACGCAAAGTGGTACGCAAGAGAGTTATAAATACGCAGTTTGCTAATTGATAATTACTTTGATGATAATGTTTTCAAACGTAATATTAATTGTTGATGAGTAACTGGCAAACTTTCCGACTGCGAGTTTGCACGTTATCCAATTACAGTTCAAATAGATTTAAAATTGTTTAATGTAACGTGCGAGGCCAAAATCACGATTTTAATTCACTACAAATGTCAATGATTGTCATTAGAATAAATATAACATTTTGGATAAGGACGAAAATTAAAAAATTAAATTTATCATACATCCTTGGCATACTTTTATTTACTTCCGAATAATGATCAGGATCGATTTATTGTTTTAAACTATAAGAAAGAGAACGGAATCAGACGGAAAAAGATTTAAGAGTAGTTAACGGATATAAAAACTCAGCTTCGAAGTCGTTTTTTCACCACGGGAGAAACTCTTTGTCTTTGTTATGATGTCGAGAACAGAGAAACGGTTTTTACGAGCCAAGAAAGTAAGTAGTTACCGGTGAAATTGCATCTTACGAAGAAAAATATTTTATTTCAATGAAATTTTGGTGAAACATAATGAAGGGTTATTTTGGTCATTTGCAGTGCATTTATCAAAGACAGTCGAGTTATCAGTTTCTGGAGTATGGGAATCGACAGTATTTGTATTTAGAACGAAAGACTATATAGAAACTTATAAAAACGAGGTTTTATTCAAGCGATTTATATATACAGGGTGGCGCAAAAGTCGCGCATCATAGAATTTTCAGTGTTGATTATAATATATTATTTTTTTCCTTTTAGGTAGGGGACGGCTGCGAAATTAACAATAGACGAGAGGGTGAGCTTGGTTTTAATATGGAATACCAGGTACAACAAATCGATGAGTCGGTACAAAATTTAAATTCTGTACCGATTCATTGATTTGTTTGTACCTGGGATTCCATACATTAAAACCAAGCTCACCCTCTCGTCTAACATATATCTATGTGTGTGTGTGTGTGTGTGTGTGTTATTTTTGTGGCAGTAATTGTGTTCATCAATTATGTGTACTTTTTCCTTTATGAAACGACCAAACACGACCGATACTTTTTACTTCATTTAAGATTAACTTTTTTTTTTGACTCAACAGCACTCTACTGATTTCATTGTGGTTAGTGCCAGATTATTTTATTTGTTGTTTGGGGGTTGTTTAACCTCCTCGTAACATCAAAGGTCGTATGATGGAGGGGACCTACGTTTACGTGGATCCGAACCCCCGCCGCTACAGCATCTGGGCGCGGAGAACGGTTCCCCATCCGACTACTACCCAGTGTCCCAGACCCAATATCGCTTAACTTCGCTGATCAACGGAAGCTGTGTTACGACATGGCCACAATATAATAATAATAATGAATTAGTGAGGAGGGCCATAAACTGGCACAGCGTCAGTTAGTTCGACTAAAGTGGCTATTTGCTTGAACTCCTTATTAACAGTATCATCGGGATTCGAGCCCCCTACCTTAGTGTCTTCACTTAATTTATAGGGAAACTGCGTTACCTACTCAGCTACAGACGTTGGTATGGGCACGACATTGTCCACATAGGCCATGATTTTATTCAGTTTGCAAACAGACCTCTGGGCATTAAAGGGTTAAGTGAGTGTCAATACTTACAAAAAAAACTTTCTTAATTTCATTTGCATAAATTTGCCTAAAAAAATTTGCATTTACGAATAAAGAATTCTTATCCTTAATATTATTTTCGGTGTCGCGTTTTAATTTCCCACAAGAATTTTTCGTTCCTCGTGGGAAATTTCCTCTACTTAGGTCTAGGAGGGGTAAATACTATATTTATTAAAAAAAATTGGGTTTGGCCTAAGATCAGTGGCATATTCAGGATTTCTTCATGGGGGGAGGGGCCGCGGGTTTACCAATCAAATTATAATTTAGCAAATTTGAAGTTTAAGATGATTTAGATTTTAGAGGAAGACTCTAGTTGTCAAAATGAGACATTTTGACACAAACTTCACAGGTTTTTTCAATTGGATTTAGAAGGAATTCAAACATTTATTGAGTTCAGGAAATTGTACATGTAGAAACATATACGTTTTATATATTTTTTCCCTATGGGGAGAGGGGTTGGTTCGGCATCCCTAGACCCCTCTCTCGAATACGCCATTGCCTAAGAGTTATTGTTTCTGAACATGAGGATACCGTGCTAGCTTCCGTAAAACCTTTTCCCCGCGAGTGATTTGAAGATACTGAGGTCGGGGGTTCGATCCGACAATGATGGTAATAATCGTACGAGAGTTAGAGCAGTGTGCCGCATTAGTTGGCCTAAGCACTGGCCTAGTTTCTGGCTATCCTTATTATTATTATTATTATTATTATACCAAAATAATTATTGTGGACATTTCCTGATTGCAGAATATAAACAAGCGTGTGAGTAAATAAGAAAGAATTAATTAGTGAAATGAATAAAATTAAAAAGGTAGATTACTAATTAATAAATGACTCCAAAATAAACTATTAGTAAATTATTTTATGATCCAGGGCTTTTTTTCTGGGGGAACCGCGCGTTCCGGTACCTTTATTAAAATGAAGGAAACGTTTTGGGATTGGGATGGTCACGGGGTGGGATGGGATAACGAGTGGAAGAGATTGTAGGAAATTTATAGCAGAGTTCCGGAACCTTTCTTTCCAGATAGGGGGAAAAAACAACTCTGATTTCATCCATAATAATAATAATAATAAATAATTCCCCAGAAATATTTCGCCATAATGCTCAAATTTATACATGGAGTAAAATGCTTAAAATAAAAAATTTACTTCATTTTTATAAATTTACAAAATATTTAATGCGAATTTATTTAAAATATGAAATACTTTTCGTAATTTTAAATAAATCTTCATTTTATGAAATATAATTTCTTGCCTCTCATTTCCTTTTCTTCATTATACAGACACAAATTTCAGGCAAATTGACCTTCGACAAATGACTTGTTTTCTGCGAAGATATGATTCTTGTTTATATATATATATATATATATATATATATATATATATATATATATATATATATATACACAGGGTGTACATAAAGTCAGGATCTATTTTTGTGAAGCACTTGGAAATTATATGGAATTCAATCATAAAATGATAAAGTGGTAACATTTATTAAATAATTAAGAGTAGGATTCGACGTGACGCCATCAGTATCCCCGCACAGCTCAAATCGTTCCGCAGCATTTCTAAACACATTCTGGAGCATTTGCGGGGTTATGTTATCTGCAGCAGTTCGTATACGTGTACGTAAGTTTTCAAGACTCGTAATCTTCGTCTGATAGACGTGCGATTTGATAAAGCCCCATGCAAAGAAATCTAAAGGGGTTAAATCTGGTGATCTCGCTGGCCAAGGTCTGTTGCTTCCGCGTCCGATCCAGCGTGATTTGGAAAACGTCCATTTAGATAATCCTGAACAATTTTGGCATAGTGACAAGGAGCACCATCATGCTGATAGACGACGGGGATAGGATTGTTTGTACCGTCGTCTATCAACATGATGGTGCTCCTTGTCACTATGCCAAAATTGTTCAGGATTATCTAAATGGACGTTTTCCAAATCACTGGATCGGACGCGGAAGCAACAGACCTTGGCCAGCGAGATCACCAGATTTAACCCCTTTAGATTTCTTTGCATGGGGCTTTATCAAATCGCACGTCTATCAGACGAAGATTACGAGTCTTGAAAACTTACGTACACGTATACGAACTGCTGCAGATAACATAACCCCGCAAATGCTCCAGAATGTGTTTAGAAATGCTGCGGAACGATTTGAGCTGTGCGGGGATACTGATGAGCGTCACGTCGAATCCTACTCTTAATTATTTAATAAATGTTACCACTTTATCATTTTATGATTGAATTCCATATAATTTCCAAGTGCTTCACAAAAATAGATCCTGACTTTATGTACACCCTGTATATATATATATATATATATATGGGGGAGGATAGTGTCTGTTCGTTTATACACGCCTAAACGGCTAAGGTAATCTGCCTCTAATATAGTATACAAATTAAAGGAGAACCAGGGAAGGTTTTGGTAACACATTCGCCCCTCCCAGTCTCGCAATTTTTTTTTTTTTAAATTGGTCTAAATTGCCTTATACTGTATATGGTGGACCATCTATTCTGACTAACTATAATATTACTATAATATGAGTTATGCAATAATTAATTAAATACTCATTATTTTAAGTTGAACTAAATTTCATTTTAAAACTGAAAAATGGGTGGGTCAGTGCCCCTCCGGCACCCCCACCCCTGTTCTTGGTTAATACTCAGGAAAACACACTGTCACAGATTGTGTTTGATATAAAGTAAATCCATCGTGCAAAGAACCGTATTCAAAATGATGAACCCTAATTGTGTTAAAATTTAACTAAATAAATGATATTATTTCAAAATAAATCTGGTTTGAATTAAATGCGTACAAGATTACATCTGCTTTGAATAATTCATTATAAATTTCCCACAGCATTTTGTTCATCTAAAATCCAAACAAATTTGTTTTCTTTAAACGAGATAGTTTTTACGATGAATGCGCTGGTTTTTGCGTGTCAGTATGCTCGCAGTATCTATACTTTGTATGTCAAACCATTTCGGTTGTGAAGTTGATCCCATACAGATGAAAAAGAACGACGAATTAGCGGGATTAGGACGTAACCTCTCACTCTTCATAAACACGACAACATCCAGGGGTAAACTGTTCCAGATATGCAGGGCCAGCGAGAGCTGCCCCGGGCCCTGGGGGAAGGATTGGTATATGGGCCCCCCTATTTACTCAATATTTTATTATGAATGTTTTTTGTGTACATAACAAGCAAACTGATTATACAGGGTGTCCCAGAATTAACTATCTATTTCAATGAAATCGGACAAATTTAATAAAAACTGACATAATTTTGTGTTTATTACTAAATTATGATACAAAAACAAATAGATTTATAAATCATAAGTCAAAACTTTATTGAGAAGTTTCAACATGTGCACCGTCTGTATCTCTGCAAATTTCAAATCTATCCTCAGCGCTGCGAAACACATTTTGAAGCATTTCAGGTGTTATCTCCCGCACTGCCAACTGGATGCGTTCTTTAAGTTCAGCTAAACTTGATCTTTTGGCGATAAACCTTTGTTTTTATGAAACTCCATGCAAAGAAATCCAGGGGCGTCAAATCCGGAGAACGCGGAGGCCAAGGTCGAGGTCCTCCACGTCCAATCCACCGATTCGGAAGGCGTCTGTTGAGGTATTCTCGAACAATTAGAGCATAATGACATGGTGCTCCATCTTGTTGAAACACAACATTATCAAGAATGCCATCATCAAGAAGCTGTGGTTCGAGAAACTGCTGAAGCATATCAAGGTAGACGGTACCTGTTACAGTTGCTTCCGCAAAGAAGAATGGGCCATAAATTTTGGATTTGGTCATTCCAAGCCACACGTTAACTTTTGGAGAGTCTCTTTGCCATTCTAAAAATAAAACTATGAAAAACTATGAAAAAATTATGAAAATAAAATTATGAAAAAAATTTAGAAATTTATACATTTTTGACACATATTAAACATGATAAACATAAATAAAAGTGTGTTTTTAAAAAATTTGTCCGATTTCATTGAAATAGATAGTTAATTCTGGGACACCCTGTATGTCCAAGTCACTTTTCAAAACATACAGTATGAATAAACAACTCAGAAGAAAATGACCATTTTATTTTTCGAATCAATTATATTAATTCTATCACCATACAATTTACAAATGTAGTACCAGTCTATGCAGGCAAGACAATTGTTTACTGCAAGATTTTCACAATTAGAAGCGTACTTTCTTTGCCTTCTCTCTAGCAAAGTGGTAAATGATTCTGAGAAAATTTAAAGTAAGGGGTAACTGGCTTTCAATTACAATGGTTCCCAGATCTGTCAGTCGGTCTTGGGCATTGGTGGACCGCAGATAATATTTTATCTGTTTCAGTTTGACTATGATAATCTCTATAAAATGTATGTTCATTAATTATATTTCCTCTGTTATTTAATCAATTGCTTTATTAATGTTTTTAGATTTTATCTCCCATCTTTCCGAGCCCCCTAGAGGTCCTGGCCCCGGGGATTTAACCCGATTTGCCCGCCCTCTCGGTGGCCCTGCAGCTATGAATGTATCTATAAAAGCGGTTCAACCGTTTAACTTCCAGAGCTGTAAAATAACGAAATAACCGTACTTAAGTAACTTTTTTCGGGATCAACTTTTTAAAAAGTACTTCTATATTTAAATTCTTTTACTCTTAATTAAGTCAATTTTAGGAGAAAATATTGTACTTTTACTCCACTAAATTTCTCTCGATACCTTTCGTTACTTCCCCCGAACATTCTAGACACTCCCATGTTTGAAACAACCAATCAGAAGACGCACTGTAAAGCGACCAAACCAAATCTGAATTCTTTGGCAATGCTACGCGAATCATTGAGAAATATATACAGTAAATCCAACTGCGTCAGTAAGACGAGGAATTATGGTAATGGGTCTGTAATGGTTGTTGTGGAGGTATTTCATTGCGCGATGAAATGAAATTAGAATTTCTATCAGGATATTTCATCGCGTGAATGAGTTTAAATGAAAAAAAAGTAATTACATTTTAACATTTTTAAATATATTTACATTTTTGTAGCTCTTTTTAATCGGAAAAATCATAACTGCATGAACGTGGATTGTAAAAACAGAAGAGTGATCGGTATTTTGCCTTTCTCTCTTAATTTCTTAATTGCTTCGTAGCAACGAGTCTCTTTCCGTCCTGTGAGAGGTGCTGCGGCCGTTTTTTCGCTATAGCATGTTCTGCCATGTTTTTTAAGGATGCCTGTTGAACTCTATGTGAGGTTAGCGGCCCCGGGTTTCGGATCACCCAAACTTAACCAACAGAATTAGAATTAGAAGGCTCGCTCTCCTACGACAGAGATTCCCGACTCATCCGTGAGTGGCTTTTCACGCTTCTGATTTCCGGTTTTTACTCTTCTTTTCCCGTTTCCTTATTTTTACTGCCTTTATTTACTTCGATCTCGAATTAAGAACCAGAAATTTTTAACAGTTGTTAGTCATTAACCGACAAAAGTACATAATAAATAAATGAAAAGGATAAATTGACATTTAGAAAAGGCAAAAATCGACATTTGCCGTGCATTTTGTTATGGCTTTTAACGTAGCACTGGAAAAATATTGTGTACCGCATGTGTAGGCAATATCAGGGGTTGGAAGTTCGACTCTGACCGGCTATATAAGAGTTTACAGTGGGTAACACCGTTTCCCTATAAGCGAAGTGAAGATACTGAAATCGGGAGGGGGGAGGAGTTCGATTCCCGATAGTGCTGGTAATAATAAATTAGGAGTTAGAGTAATGGGCCGCATTAGTTGGCCTGAGCGTTGTGCCAATTTTTGGTTCTCTTCTGATTTATTATTATTATTATTATTATTCACCCGAAAAACTTTACGCAGTTTAGGGATCGCTTAGTCAACCAACCACGTTATCAGTTCATATGCCAACCGACTACTCTTTATTGTACGAGTATACTTAGTTACAATACTTCCTCCCCCGAGTTAGGCGAAAGATTCCAATTCCAACTCCAGTACTTCCTCCCGTACGAGGAGCAGGATGAGGTGTGTGTGTGTGTGTGCGTGTGTGTGTGTGTGCGCAAGAGAACTTTGAAACAGACGAACCGTTTCAGAGTTCTGCGGACAGAAGTTTGCATCTCCCGCTGCCTTTCTAGTTCTAGCTTGTCATTTTGTGCTAGAATGTAGTAATCTAAATTCAGAATTTTGTGTAATTGTTTGAAGTTATTTTTTTTTTTAATCTTTTATTTTATGGTAACTGATGATGGAAATAAAGTCTCCGAAACGTCTAAAATGAATGTTTACTGTGTATGCTTCTGTCCTTCTATTCATCCTTATAATAGAGGTTCTCTTGGAACAAGTCCGTTTCCAATATTTAGTATATATATATATATATATATATATACATATGAAATAGGATCCCTCCTAAGGAGACGTAATTTTACATTTAGGATAAAAACGAAGACGTAGAGCAAGAAAGTCATTATATTTGGCTGCAGCCGACGTTTCGGGCAACTCTACCCATTTTCAAGGCCTAATAAATAAAAAGCTAAAATTAATGCATGACAAAAAAAAAAAAAATATACGAATGTCAAAAACAAACTAATTCATAGCACAAAATAAAACCACTTAAAGAATAAAAATTAAAAAGCGTAAAACAAGCATAAGCCAAAAACAAAAATTAAAATTAAAAATTATATACATGACAAATAACACATGATAAAAGTAAAACTTTAAAACTAAAAACATTCAAACAAATTAGTTAAAAACTTCACTAATAAAAGTTAAATGAAAAGACGCAAAAGTGCACGAAACATACCATGCTCACTTGACATCCTCAAACAACTGAGGCGAAAAAGAGACAGGGTCAAGGGGAAAAACAGAAAAATTTAGTTGGTAGGCATTCTAATTAATATAAAGGGGGTAACAGCTAGAATCAATATTTAAGCTGGAGTTCAGAAATTTAATGCACAAAGATTCATAAATACGGAGAGAGGACGGACATTTTTAATGATTTAAGAATTTTAAAGTTATTAACGGAAATATCAACTTTACACTTAACAGAATGATTTCTAATGGCAGACTGTTCCTTTTTAGATAAAACTTTTCCTGTCCTATGGCTAATACCCATATGGGAGCAAAATCTTGCCTGCAAAGAACGAACTGTGCTGCCACGGGTTCTTGTACAAGGTATTATTGGTAAATTACTTAATAATGTTTATTCCCCCAAACTTATCCCAACGTATGATGTTCCTAAGAATTGTAAATATCTTGTTTTACCTGATCTCTACCAATTTAACACTTTTGTGAAAAAGCAATTGTTGAGTGTGGTGAGGAAATTTTATTTTCACACTGATTTTAAGGTTGCTTTTGTGAATAATAATACCCTTGAATGTTTTTTCCGTTGTAAGGACAAAATCCCCCCTGCGATGAACTGTTCTGTCGTTTATTTGTTTACCTGCCCTGGGTGTTCCCAGGGGAACTACGTTGGCAGCACAGTTCGTTCTTTGCAGGCAAGATTTTGCTCCCATATGGGTATTAGCCATAGGACAGGAAAAGTTTTATCTAAAAAGGAACAGTCTGCCATTAGAAATCATTCTGTTAAGTGTAAAGTTGATATTTCCGTTAATAACTTTAAATTCTTAAATCATTAAAATGTCCGTCCTCTCTCCGTATTTATGAATCTTTGTGCATTAAATTTCTGAACTCCAGCTTAAATATTGATTCTAGCTGTTACCCCCTTTATATTAATTAGAATGCCTACCAACTAAATTTTTCTGTTTTTCCCTTGACCCTGTCTCCTTTTCGCCTCAGTTGTTTGAGGATGTCAAGTGAGCATGGTATGTTTCGTGCACTTCTGCGTCTTTTCATTTAACTTTTTATTAGTGAAGTTTTTAACTAATTTGTTTGAATGTTTTTAGTTTTAAAGTTTTACTTTTATCATGTGTTATTTGTCATGTATATAATTTTTAATTTTAATTTTTGTTTTGGCTTATGCTTGTTTACGCTTTTTAATTTTTATTCTTTAAGTGGTTTTATTTTGTGCTATGAATTAGTTTGTTTTTGACATTCGTATATTTTTTTTTTGTCATGCATTAATTTTAGCTTTTTATTTATTAGGCCTTGAAAATGGGTAGAGTTGCCCGAAACGTCGGCTGCAGCCAAATATAATGACTTTCTTGCTCTACGTCTTCGTTTTTATCCTAAATGTATATATATATTATATATATATATATATATATATATAAAGAACGACGCTTGTATAGAAGAACGTTCCGCACAAGATGAGGAGGGAGAACGAACAAAATGAAAAAAAAAATATATATATATATATATATATATATTGTGCTTGGAAAGTGATAATATTTCGGCTATCTTCCAGAATCGTTATAGGGCCCCCATTACCTCAGTGTCGGACTCCTCTGAGTGGTGAGGCTCTGGATTCGCTCCCGGCTGCTGCGCCTGAGTTGGGTTGGGCTGGCCATTACTCTGTCAGTGCTCGGGCTCAGGTGATTGTTGGGGTACTCTCGCACCCACACAGTGGGGAAATGAGTTTCAAGGCTGTTACTTTTCACCTTCCAGAATAATTGTAAATTACTTGAATAGTTGTCAAGGTGCTTCCCATTTTCTATGAATGCGTCAAATATCATTCTTCATCTCAGTAAAATGAATCTTCTTGCATTATAAAATAAAAAATAATCAGCGAGGAAAGCCTGGCACAACCCATTGGGCCATTGCGCTAAACTCCCGGATTATTATTATTATTACCAGCACCATCGGGGGTTGAACCTCCGACCTTAGCGCGTTCCCTTCGTTTACAGGAAACGGCGTTACTCATTGAACTACGAGCGCTGGCTTATAGCATAGAATGCACAACTCTTCATAATCAAGAGCCTTTGTTCGCGGAGCTGTAACATAATTTTTAATTCTTTTAAAAAATGCATAACCTTTCGTTTCTTGAAAGGGACTCTTTCATTTGAAATGCAAAATGAATTAGTTTTTAGTACGTTTTGTTATTTGCTTAAATAGCGTTTGAATTTGGTTTCCAAGACGATCATTATTCGCATTCTATTGATTTTATAATGAAGATAAACTTTCCTCGCTGTTGTTGTGCGGCAAAATGTAGTCGCGGTATTGTTTATAAATCAATAAAAATAATATAAAAGAAATTTCCATCATGAAGTGAGGAGTGCATCTTTTGCAGTTCATTTATATCCTGACCGAATGACCTTTGTCTCGTCTTGTCTTTTGTTCACCCCTCCTCTACTCACATATATGCCTTTCCCGCGCTTCTCCTTAATGTCTTTCTACTTTTTTCCCCTCATGCGATTATTATTTTCTCCTCATCAAGGAATCTCAAACGATTGCCGCAACTTCCTTTTCAGTCCTTATTCTTCGCATTGATTGCTTTGACCTTTTTATATATATATATATACTTCTCTTCTCTGTTTATTAAGAAACTCCATCTTTGTAGGCCTTTCTTTCTCTCTCTTTATTTATTTTCTTTGTTGGATTTTTTTTTCTTTTTATTACTGCGGACACCCATCTTCATTTTCGGAATTAAAAAAAATGGGGGAAAATCTACGGACTCCAAGACGATTATTTCAGATCTTTGGGAAATAATATTTTCAAAAATTAATATTACATTTCATTAATAAATACAGATTTGTTTAATTTCAGAAATAATCTGATGTTACTTACAAAGAGGATTTGGTTTTCAATCATTCTTTCATTAAAGTTAATGAAAATTCTCCATTATAATTTATTATAGTTATCAGCCATGGCGTATTTCAAGAACATGTATAAATTCCTAAACCTTTACACAGAAATCATTACATACAAAGAAGTGAGCAAGAAAGAATGTCCTTTAGAAGAGTAGAAATATCAAGGTTTCATAAATTTTTAAGTCACTTATTGAAGCTGTTAAATAATAATAATAATAATAATGATAATAATAATAATAATAATAATAATGTCATTCTTAAATACGGTTTTAATCATAAAATCTCAAAAATTATGTCATTTTATTGAACTAAATACGTTTTCAGTGGTGAGACATTCCAAAATTTGTTTTCTATTCCGTCATTCATCAAACATTTTGAATTTGACTCGATTTGACTCGACACAAACTTACATTAGTCAACATTATCATCGTATCGATGATGGAGAGCGGAATATACAGGGTGTTAAAAAAAATGTGTCGTGAATTATCAGCAACTTACGTGAATGTTAGGTCTGTATGAACGCCATAAGATTTATGTCTGTCAATCAGAGTTAAAAATGGCATGTATGTGAACAATTGGAGCGAGTATAGACGAATTAAAAGTGGTTCTGATGGATGTGTTATGAATAACATACAGTCGGATAAACCACAGCGTGTTTTTCACAACCTGAAAATAAAGTGGTCAGTTCACCTCCAGGCGAGTATCGAATGCTTTTAATAGTGATTTTAACTCTTCCCTACATAATTTTCGTTTTAACTTTTCATATATATATATATATATATGGCCGCCGAGACTGTCCCGGACCCCGGGGAAGGATTGATATATGGGCCCCCCTGTTTACTCAATATTTTATTATGGATGTTTTTTGTGTACATAACAAGCAAACTGATTATATGTCCAAGTCACTATTCAAAACATACAATATGAATAAACAACTCAGAAGAAAATGACCATTTTATTTTTCGAACCAATTATATTAATAATTTCACCATACAATTTACAAATGCAGTACCAGTCCATGCAGGCAAGACAAATGTTTACTGCAAGATTTTCATAATTAGAAGTGTACTTTCTTTGCCTTCTCTAGCAAAGTGGTAAATGATTCTGATGAAATTTAAAGTACGGGCTAACTGGCTTTCAATTACGATGGTTCCCAGATCTGTCAGTCGGTCTTGGGCATTGGTGGACCGCAGATAATATTTTATCCGTTTCAGTTTTACTATGATAATCCCTATCAAATGTACGTATGTTCATTAATTATATTTCCTCTCTGTTATTTAATCAGTTGCTTTATTAATATTTTTAGATTTTATCCGCCCTCTTTCCGGGCCCAGGGGATTTTTCCACGGTATCTCCACCCTCTCGGTGGGTATATATATATGGGATGTCTAGGGTTTGTCCCCACCTACCTCTCGGAATTGAAAAAGGATTGGACACTCGTGTAGAAAATTTTCAATTTCAACTCTTTTCCACTTTGGTGAATTTAAAACTAATTTCACGAATTACAGCATGGCAAAATTGCAGGTGGGTCGTACGTGCATAATGTCAGAGGTAAACTCACACCAAAAAAATATATATATTTTCATGTCAAAGTAAAAACAAAAAATAAAAAACGTTAAAAGTTGGATTCTTTGGCAACGAAGCAAAATCCATGTCAAAGATTTGCTTCAGAGGACAAATGAAATATTAAATTCTAGTCATGTCACTATTACTTTATTACATATTATTTTCAGTGTGATAATAATTTATTGTGTATTATTATTTGTTTTAACTCTTATGTATAAAACACATTGGCATGAACGGAAATTTTTTTATTTATATACAGTATCTATCTATCTATCTATCTATCTATCTCTCTATCTATCTACCTACGAGGGGCGGTCAGAAAATAAGTTTACACGGGCAGAGCTGGGCAGTATTTAAATACATTTGTATTTAAATACGTATTTAAATACATTTGTGTATTTAGAACTGTATTTATAAATACATTGTTTTTCATGTATTTAAGTATAGTATTTAAATACTTTAATGAGTATTTAAATACAATGTATTTAAATACTCAAAATATAAAAATGTAAATACTTTTACTGGTTTAATACACGTTCTGTACTAGCACAGTACGACGCGTCGACAGTGTAGTACAGCATGGTTCATGTTTCAACAGTTTGGGAAAACATCCTCTCATAAAAAGACTGTTCCTCCGCTATAACACGACATTACCATCTTCGGCACCGGTAGAGCGAATATTCTCATTCGCGGGAATCACTTTGACTCCCAAAAGAAACTCTCTTTCAGTCAAAACTTTTGAAAGATTGGTTTTGATCCGCAGCAACCGTGAAATAAAAGAGAATTCGTAAGGTGCCTTATGTTTATGTTTACGTCTTATGTTTACGTTTATGTCTCATCTACTCATTAATTGTTACTCATTTTGCAATGATATAATGAGTATAATATGTCACTGGTTGAACATCGTAAGTTCTAAGTTCTTTTGTTTTTGTTTTGTTCTAAAAAGGGAAATATATAATCGGAAATTAGATTGTACTATTTCTTTATCCTTTATCAAGCATTTTATATTGTTGTTACTCATGAATTAGTGAATGCATATGTTAAAATTTGTATGTATTTAAAATGTATTTACAAATGTATTTAAATACAATTGATGTATTTTGTATTTAGTATCTAAATACATTCGTAAAATGTATTTAGTATTTAGTATTTAAATACATTTCTCCCATGTATTTAGTATTTAGTATTTAAATACATTCAATGTATTTATTGCCCAGCTCTGTACATGGGTATAATTTCGTAACTAAAAGACCTACATTGATTATGTTTGTATCAGGTGAATTCGTTAATCATTGTTGGCAACACTGCACGTCCATTCGTCTGCCATCTACTGTACGTTGGTTATATGAGTCAGTTGAACATGGCGGCTCGACTGGAACAGTTCCCTGCCCTACGGAGCAGTCCAGGACGTTTACGTTTAATGGCCGCTCGTAAACGTTCCAGTGTTGAACAATATGCAGCTGCAGTGATTGCCGTTCCTTTTTGCGTGAAGTCTGCGAGAAAAACGCCTTTGTAGTCCCAAAACACGGTAACCATCACTTTGCCAGCGGACCTCACACTCATGAACTTCTTTGGTCGCGGGGACCGAAGGTGTTTCCATTCCATGCTGGTACGTTTTGCTTCCGGAGTACGGTGATGAACCCATGTCTCGTCTCCTGTGACAATGCGCTCGAGAAATTCTTGACCACTGACAGACTCAGAATATCGTTGCAGCAATGACAGGGCACTGTTCCAATCGAGCCGCCATGTTCAACTGACTCATATAACCAATGTACGGTAGATGGCAGCCGAATCGACGTGCAGTGTTGCCAACAATGATTAACGAATTCACCTGATACAAACATAATCAATGTAGGTCCTTTAGTGACAAAATTATACGCCATATAAACTTATTTTCTGGCCGCCCCTCGTATATATATATATATATATATATATATATATATATATATTCGTATAATCTTATTTATATATGTAGGGGATGATGATGTCTGTCTGTTCTATGTTCGTTTATGCACCCCTGAACTTGCATCAAGTTTAGTAAACATATTAAAGAAAAATCAGAGAAGGTTTTAGTAAAACACACACACACACACACACACACACTCCCAATCCCTCTCCCCCAAGGAGGAGCTGGGAGGGGCCCCCTAAACGGCTACGGTAATCTGTACCAAATTCAATATATACAGTACATCAAGTGAAAACCAGGGAAGGTTTTAATAACACCGCCCCCCCCCAGTCCCCCCTCTTTAGGGGGAGTGGGAGGAGACCCCCTAAACGGCTTGGGTATGCCTAAATGACTAGAGTAATCTGCACCAAATTTAATATACACATTAAGAAGAACCAAGGAACAATATATATATATGTGTGTGTGTGTATGTTAAAATTATTCCATAAAATCTTTAATTATATACTACGAGTAACTTATATTTCCACACAAGGACTGATTGTGCTTGGCAGAACACATTTCAAAAATAGCGTTGTACAGAACTTTTTGTAATGCCTGTACATTATAAACTTCGTAGTGAGCATGCTTAACAAATTGTTTGCAGTAAATTCAATAAATTCACTGTTATAGATCCAGATTCATTGCACGCTTATGGGATTTGAGTCTACGTAAATATTGAAACAGAGGTGTTGCGGGCGACTTTTACGACTTTTACACGGAAAACATAGACAAAGAATTTTCATGAGATAACAATGACCCATTAGGATATGTTTATTGTTTAGTTCTTCAGATAATCGTTAAAAAATCTAATGATCCAAATGAAATTTTGCCTTCTTTTTAAAATAATTTCAACATCTTTACACTAAAGCAAAAATGTTTACAAAATTTATTTCAGTCAAAGAAACCTCTGTGTAGTCTCTTTACATATTAGTTTTATGCCATACTTCAAATTTATGACATAAATTAATTATTAATGGATAAGACTGAATTTTTTTATTTTTTTTTATGACTTCATCTGAGGCAGAAATACACCAACTTTTCTGTGTTTTTTTGGGGTTGTTTAATCTTCTTTGTAACAACGAAGGTCATGTGATGGAGGGAATCTACAGCTTTACTCGGGATCCGAACATGGGTCGCTACATCATCTGAAGGCAGAGAACAGTTCCCCATCCCCCGCCCAGACCCAGTGTCGCTTAACTCCGCTAATCTACGGGAAGCGGTGTTTCGACAATGAGCTCAAGGTACTGTATTCAGTATTCATAACAGTGAATACGAATGTTTTAAACTCAATTTATAGAGTTAAGACCATAAATATTTTGGAGCATTTTTATACGATAACTAATGTTAAGAAATTAACAAACACAAGATTGATAAAAGTGTTCCTCTCCTTCCTCTAATCTATCTTCAAAGTTAATATACAGTCCAATAATGCATATTACATTGAACACTTTTGGGCTACGTCGTGGCCAATGTCTTAACACCGCTTCCCCGAGATCAGCGAAGTTAAGCGACATTTGGGTCTGGGTAGTAGTTGGATGGGAGACCGTCCTCCGCGCCCATATTATGTAACGACCCGCGGTTCGGATCCCACGTAAAGCTGTAGGTCCCCTCCGTCATATGACCTTAGATGTTGCGAAGGAGGTTAAACAACCCTAATAATTTTTTTTACACTGAACACTTTTACTTCAAACAGTTTACTGTGAAACGGTGGAAGTTATTGTTTACGTCTATTGCCGTCGCATCCGGCTTCTCAAAATTACTCGAGAAACTTTTGCTACGCCGACTAAATGATTATTTATGGACGTCTCCTTATCAATTTGGTTTTAAAAGGTCCCATTCAACTGACCTGTATATTTAGGTTTTGAAGGAGATTGTATTTAGATATACTGTCAGTAATCCAACTATTTATTGTTTTTTTCATATATGCAAAACATCGGATGAGTGAATCACAATATTCTGTTTAATAAATTAGAAGACAGGGATGTTCCACTATATGTTTTAAATTTATTGAAATTTTGGTACACACCAAACTTACTGTATTGTCCGAATGTTTCCCATGAGGAGTTAGACAAGGCTTCTTATTCTCTCCTCTGCTATTTAAGAAATACTCTATGTACTGATGGATTAATTACTTCTTTTAATGAGACAAGAGTGGGATGCTGTATAGATGACATGAGGATAAATAACTCGGTCTATGACGATGATATGGTGTTAATAAGCGCTTCGCTGAAAGGTCTGAATCAATACAAATTTGTGAATCATATTCACCGAACCATGACATTAATTAATTTAAGTATCTGGGTCAAACTATCACCAATTCCTTGAGTGACGACTCAGACGTAAGAAAACAATATCGAAGTTACTGTGCTAAGGCAAATGGTAATTATAAAGAACTTCAGATTTTGTATAAGCGAAGCTAAAGACACTCTTTTTTTTTAACTTTCTGTACTAATATTTATGGGCAGCAACCCTCAATTTGCTTTACAACAAATCCTACAGATGCATAAGTTACCACCAAGATGCTCAGCCTCTCAAATATTCGCTAACCACAACGTTCCGAGCCTCCCTGAGGTAACGAGACGCGCTCAATACAGTTTAATGCGAAGAATTAAAAACTCAGACAATCCAATTATCCAAGCTATTTATCAGTCTTCTTTATGTCTTCTGTACTGTGGACCTCTTGGTATGAAGTCGTTTGTCTATAGCTCTACTTAATTCCCACAATAGCCATTCCATTACATATATTTTTTATTATTATTTTATTTATTTTTCTTCTTATTTTATATATATTTTATCTTCTTTGGGAAGCTGTTATTACTAATTTTATTATTTCTTTATTACTGTAGTCCTTTTTTGTTTTTAAAATTTATTGTTTAATTAGTTGTATTGTTGATTACCTTCATGGATACTGTAGCTACTTTTTTTTCATCGGATCTGTCTCCTACCAATAAACATTATTATTATTATTATTATTATTATTATTATTATCATTTTTTTTCCTCTTTTTTTTTTTCTTTTTGTAGTCTTAGCTGTGGGTAGATTTTATTATTACTCGTTTCAATACGTGTCTTATTTCTCTTTTAATCATAATATTTAATTTTTCAAATTTAGTATTCTTTGACTTATTGTTTATTACCTTCAGGAATAACATTGTGCTATTTTATGAGATTTGTATCCTGCCAATAAAGCTTACGATTATCATCATTAGGGACAAGATGAAAACCTGTTTTGCTAAATGGACGTAATTCACGGTCACGTCAGCTACTCGTACGACATTGCCTGCGCATTCACTTGTATGAATATTACAAAAGCATTCGTAACATGGCACAAGGCCACGTAAATGTTGTGCCACTGCGCGTATATAATTAAGGAATAGTAACGGAATAACGTCCAAAAATGTTTGTTACAGTTTCCGCCTACGGAGGTGGGGCTTATACATCTCGCCCTGACGTGTATTCAGATCATATTGGGTTAGAAATTATGAAATGTCCAATCAGGGACCATGTTTCATTTCTCGCACAGGCTCACCACTATGTGGAAAAAAAACTTTTTTTTTTTTTTGCACCTTAAATTCAATATTATTTCGTTAGAATATATATATATATATATATATATTTTTTTTTTTTTTCAGATTTACCGCCGATTCGTACCTAAAGAGGCGGTACATATCTCGGCGAGGCAGTTAGTGGGTGATGCTACTGTGCTGGAGGTGGTAGATTAGGGAAATGAGTAAGGGTCAGTCGATGGATAGTGGGTAGGAGGGGTGCGGTTTCAGAGGAGGACTTGCCACGTGAAGTCTAGGAGGGCATCAGTTGAAACGAGGGGCAGGTCTATACAGGATGGAGTGCAGATGGTGGCATGGTAAAAAGTAGGAGAGCCATTGTTGAGGCACTCGAAGGAGAGTTCGGTCATGACGGATATCAGGGTTGGGGCCATATAGGTGGTGCGTGTGTCGCCCCACAAGGGGTGGCGACTATTGAAATCGCCCAGCAGTAGGAAGGGCCTAGGGAGTTGTTCCACGACTTCCACCAGGTCGTCGCGGGAGACTTGAGCATGGGGGGGGAGGTAGATGGAGCAGACGGTGTACTGTCTATCCAGGGAGAGCCGGACGGCAGTCACCTGTAGTGGGGACCGGATGGAGAGGTCGTAGAAGGGGACTGCGTGGTGTACGAGGATGGCAGCTCCCCTTCGAGTGCAGGTAGGAGGCGGGGTGGCGGTGCAAAAATAACCAGTAGGGCAGGGCATGGGCCTGGTCCCCAGGATTAGCTCCTGGAGACAGACACACACCGAACGGGAAGTGGCAAGCAGGGAGGTAAGGCCTTCATAATTTGCGAATATTCTTCGGCAGTTCCAGTGGACTATTGTGGTTTTCGGGGGATGCATTAGTTGATGAAGGGGGATGGGTAAAGGTGTAGGTGCTAGGAGGTTGGAGTATGAAGGGAGGTCCGGAGTTCGCGAAATTAATTGAAGGCTTGGTCGGGAGCATGGCTGGCTACCTACCGTTCACCAGGGAAGGAATCGGTCGGCCTGTCGAACCCCGCGGAGGTGGCGGGATCGAGTCGGCCGAGCGAGACCGGGGGCGTGGATCACGGCTGGCAGAGGAACATCGTGGGCTGAGAGGGTCGGATGTACTGTGACGGGCTTCTATGGTCGGACCAGGAGGGGGCACGGTAGCCCCAAAAGTGGCGCCACCCCGCCTGTCCGGGGTCTCATGGCGGACTCGAGGTGGTGATAAGGGGTACCAAAAGGACCGGGCGGGTGGGAGGAAGGGCGTACACAGGGTAGCTGACAAGGAGGGGGCCGGGGATGTTGGGGGAGTAGGTACGATGGGGGTGGAAGAAAGTGAATCAGAGTAGTCTCGTGGAGGGGTGGAGAAAATGGCACCAGGAGGCAAGGGCAGATCCATAAGACTCGTGGGCATGGGCGCGGCCGAGCTTCCCTCGGTCACACCGTGCAGCTGCGCCAAGGCCGCATCCACCGGATCCTCGGGGGAGAGGATATTGTTCGGATTGCGTCCCGTCGTCCGGGGCGGGTCGTGGATCTCAGCCACTATTGTCAGGGTCTGTGGGGGTAGAGTGGTGGGACTTCTGCGGTGGGGAGAGATGGACATAGTAGACGTGGTGGGCGGAGTGAGGATCCGAGCCGTCTTCTTGGTCCGAGGGGAAGAGGGAGAGAGACGTTGGAAGGCCGGAGGGTCCGGTGACACGCTCCGGCGTCTCCGCCTCGACGGCTTGCTCCGGGCGGCAGGTTCGGGCGTGTGCAGGGGGTACTGGGAAGGCGGGGTTAGAGGTGGATGGGACCTGGGTGTCCTGGTCCCAGACACCTGGGGGATTCGTGGCAGGTGAGGTGCGGGAAGAGGAATGGTAGGGGGACAGGAAACCGTCGGGTCCTGCGAGGGTTTTCTTTGAGGGGAACAAGGAGCAGTGGCTTGGGGGGGTTTCGGCGGCAGGCCAGGGCGGCGTGCCGAGATGATAGAGCCGAGAGCAGCGGCATAGGACACCCCCGGCCTCACCTCCCGACTCCGCACCCTGTCGCGTGCCTCACGGGGGCTAAGGAAGTCCGTCACCTGTAGGCCTCGGACCTCCTTCTCGAACCTGAAGAAAAGGCATTCTCGGGATGAAGAGGGGTGTGCGCCTTCACAGTTGGAGCATTTGGGTGTGTTGGGGCACCTGTCAGGGTGAGCGAGTCGTCCACAGTGTACACATAATTGATGCAGCTGTCGACAAGCGGAGCTAACGTGTCCGAATTTATTGCATTTGAAGCAACGGGTCGGGTCTGGGACGTATGGGCGGATGGAAAACTCGCATGAGGCGCGGTCTCCCATACCCCATACAATGCGGCCGGGGGGGATTAGTGTGTTGAAAGTAAGGAGCAGACGTGGGGTGGGGGAGGGGTTGCCCCCCTGTCGGGATGTGAAACGATAGATCTTAGTGACTCCTTGGGGTGCGAGGTCCTCCAGGAGCTCGTTCACTGCGACCGACAATAGGCGGGTGGCGTAAATAGTGCCCTGACTCTGGTTCAGGCGAGGGTGTGGGGAAACGGACACCGAGCATCCAAGGACCTCAGTGACGGAGAGTAGGGCTTTCGTCTCTGCGGCTGAGCGTGATTTTACGAGGAGGGAGCCATCCCTCTGTGGGCGTACGTCATAGCGGCTGGAGTTGCTGTGGGTTCGGATCGCCTGGAACGTCCGTTCAGAGTTGTTCGGGAGGGACCCAGATGTAGGCCGAATCACCAGGAATTTGTGGAGACTTGGGAGGGAGAGGGAGGTGGTAGAGTCGAAATGGACTGGGATATTCAACGGTCGATAGGACGGCCGTGAATGCCGGCTCCCCCGTCCGCCGCGAGGCTCTCTCCGTGGGGAGGTGGGCTGACGGTGGGTGAGGGGGGCATATGGGGAGAGCAAGAAGCCGGGTTGTGGGGGCAAGTCCTCGGTGGAACCTGACTTGCCCGAAGGTGGCTGAAGTGGGCTGGGGCGAGACCCCTGCTCCAGAGAGCGTAGGTCCAAGGGCGTAGTCGAGGGACGGACTGAGGTCGGCAACGGAAAAGGAGAGTGCAAGCGTTCCGCTTCCACAGGGGGGTCAACCCCATTAGGTCGCGGTCTGCCAGTGGTAGAGGACTCGAGGGCCTGGTTGCCCACCACCCGAGTGTTGAGAGAAGTAGTAGTCCGGGAATGAGAAGCAGTAGTCGTAAGCCGAGGGGGAGAAGTGTCCATAGCAAAACAAAAAAAAGAACTTCATCCCCGCGCATCCAGCCACCACCGACTCCAACAAGGGAAAGGCGAAGTGTGGGCACACTTGGTCCCACCGCCGATAGATGTCACGCAGGGGAGATACACCCGCACCCAGTCCCTGTGCCTGAAAGGCGGCCACTCTCATCCAACGCACGGTGAAAAGTGGCAGGGACAGGGTTTGGGTTTGGTTGGAAAGCGACAAGGGTGCAGGGCAACCACCTCCCACACCCAAGGGCCAAGGAAAGGGTCTAAAACAAGGTCCAAAGAACAACGCCAAAAAAAACAGGGAGAAGCCAGAAAGAACGGGTTAAAGGAGAAAGAAAGAAAAAGAAGCAGGAGATCAGCCGGGTCCCCAAACGGGCCCAATGGTCCACGAGGGCAGAGAAAGCCCTTACACCGAAGAAAGGTGTATTCCCACATTCGCCACAGAGGGACGCGCCCTATCGCTCCGGACAAAGCAAAGGGTGTATATATATATATATATATATATATATACACACACAATAGCTGTACCTAATCTTAATTGTACCCAAATCTCGGAAATTCTCGGAATAAGCCTTGTATTTTAAGGGTTAGAAATTTGAAATGTACAGTATTCTTTTGGTACTTTCTCATAACAAGCACCAGGCAGGGGTTAGTCATGGCCAGTATCGTATCACCGCTTCTCGTCAATCAGCAAAGTTGAGCGACACTGGGTCTGGAGAGTAATTGGATGGGAAGCTGTCCTCCGCGTCCAGATTATGTAGCGACCCGTAAGTCCCCCTCTGTCATATAACCTTAGAAAGTGCGGAGGTGGTTAAACAAACCCATCATCATATTGTTATCGCCAACTACCGTTAGTTGAGCGCGAGACAGAGAAGCCCGATATCTGTCGGTCTGACGGAGCTCCGTTGACAGCATTGACGATTTTCATAAAAACATTCCTCGTTACCAGGACTTTTTAAGGAATTCTTTAAAGATACAAGGAAAAAAATTCCGGAACAATTCCAATGAGCATATTGGTAGAAAACAAGAAAATCACTCTGCAACACGAAATGATAGAAAACAAATTTAGTTTATTTTTATTAATAAAAATAAATAAATTACTAATTTGAGGTCACCATTAGTAAAACCACTCTCAATACTCGAGAAAAATGGATCCGTTTTCAAAAGGAACGGGAATTCCATAAATAAAGTTCTTTTGTTCCACGTTCCAAGAGCAGTGTCATTTAGGTATGAGTGAGCCGTTCATCTGAGGTATTGGGGATCAGGGAAAGGGGGAGATAGGCTGGAGTATGTACGCAGGGAAATGAGTAAAGGGTTTTGAGTGCGACTGCATAAAAGGGGGAAAGGAGCGTTTTTTTTTTTTTTTTTTTTTTTTTTTGCGTACACACAATATAGATGGCCCTTTCAGTACGCGCGTTTAATGTCAGTTACCGTCCCCTATGAAATGTCTGCATAGCTTTTGTAAAAAGTAAACAATTAGCACGTAAAATTCTAATCGTGAACAAAAGTAACCAATATGGGAATGATCAAACTTTCGAAATTAAAATTAACTTAGAAACCACTCATCTATAAGCGAAAACGCCTCGCACGGGGAGATTCAGTTGTATGGTTCTCACTATATAGTGACTTCACACGTATTCATGGCTTGAAACTATAGCCCTAGAATTGAGAAAGAAATTCAATTTTTTTTTAACATGGCTGTTGAACCTGAATTTAGAGGAAAATGAGTGACGGGTACCTAATGTGGTGCTTCTGGGTAAATCAGATAATGAATTAAGGAGAGGAGTGACAAGTTTTGTTGATGTACGAGATTATTTTAAGGTGAGCGTAAATTGGGATGAATCAACTCTCGCACACTAGTTTCCGCATTTTCGCGGTAAGGCAGCTGAATTTACGTCTCTTAATGATCTAATCCTTCGGGTCATTTCATATCCCATTCTGTCGTCTTTCATGGCCTTCCAAGCCTGGCCTATCATCAGTTTCTTGAATATCCGTCTTAAAACTCGTACTTACACTTATTTCCCTTTGCCTGTAGCTATATTTCTACAAGGTTATACTTTACATCGTCAGAAATAGTGCGCTTTGGAGCCATACTACGAGTATCTACAAGTAGAAGAAAGTTTTAACTGAAGTTTACCAGTAAGAAAACTCTAACCAATATTTCAGTAAAATATTGACTGACAAATATTTAAAGTTATTTTATGTTTACAAAAGAATAGCGATAAATTAGTAACATCAATTCAGCAAAACTAGATAAAAAATTTAATTACACTCAGACATCTTGAGTGAGACACGCTAAGCCATAATTACATTTATTTGTTAAGATGTTCCTTCAATGACAACTGGGTCTTATTTCAGTAGAGAATCGATTATAAGTCAGTGGTAAAATTCCCAAATCAATATTGCTATTTGCGTGATGAAAGTGCCGGATAGCCTAAGACTTCTGCGCGGCATTGTATACATACGAGGCCATTATAATAGCACAGGCGCATCCCCCAATTTTCCGATATCCCGTTTTGCGCAGTAACTAATCAGCCCGCTGTATTCCGTGGGTGTGACGCGTCCCCACACGGGCTTCAGACCAAAACCAACAAACTCGGTTTAGTCGTTAATGAGTAATAACTTATTTTAGGGCGTACGTCCTTTCTATTTTATACGCCTCATATATAAAACAACATTAATTCAATGGAATCCGATAGTGATAACATAAATGTGTGTATGCAAATAAAAGTACAATAAATATGAAAATTTTATTTACAAATTATAAACGCATCAATATTTTATGTCAAATATGTATGTACAATTGTACGTGTCTTCAGAGAAATAACGAGAATCAGTCCGCGTCTCTCTCTACTCCATCTCCAATATGAGTGTATAAATTGAGATGGTTTTTATAACGTTTACTAAAAACTAATCGCTTCCAATGCTCTACTCCGAAGCTCCGCACGAAAAACTATGTTTACTGTTAATAAGGGCAAATTAAGTTTTTGCGAGCAGACCTCAACTTAGCTGACCTTGCCCTGGTATTTCTCTCTGCTTCTTCTTCGGTTGGTGTTACAACGTGTTTGGTTAGAGGGCACCAAGGATTATGAACCGAGTCTAACAGTTCCTCTTCAGTGTAGGTGGTCAAATGACTTCTGCCTTGTTTCTTTAATTTTGTTCCAATAGAATCCGGAGTTTTATCCAAATCATAACCTGAATAAAAGGAAAATATTTGGATCAAAGTAAAAAAATGCAACAGCACTTGTTATTTTTTTTATAATATTTGGTCACACCTTTACGTTTCAGACTGAAGAAAAAAACGTTATTTTTGGCAGAGTAATTTTCCCTCTACCCAGAACATAACGTTTCTGACTAAAGAGGTAAACGTGTGTTTCCTGAGCCAAAAAGCAGCCAGTAAACATTTAAATGAACTTATTTTTCTTATTATAAAATTGAGACTGGGGATTATGCGACTGCAGTTTCTAGTCTGAAAATAGGTCTATCCAGAATGTCTTGGCTGAATTAACACTGTTGTGGGAAAATCTGGTAATAACAAGATTGATGTCCCCCTCCAATATCTGTGATTTTGACCTTTGGTGCAAGAACCGAGTCTTGCTCGCGACATTTGGCTCGTGAAATTTCATTAATTTTTGGCAAGCGGTTCAAAAGTTGGCCCTTCCAAATTTTTTAGCTGGGAACATAATAATAATGCTTGGGAACCCAATAACCTACTCCCTACAGAAGCGTGAGTAGTAAAATCCTGCCATACCTGTGAAATGTCGTTTGAGAATTGTATCTTCAAGAGAGTGAAATGATACGGCTGCGATGATACCCATGGGCTGAAGAAAGAAATGCGCTAACCGAATGCCATAGTCCAGCTGATTCAATTCATCGTTCACGAGAATTCGCAGAGCCTAAGAAAATTTCAATATTAAACTTAACATAACAAACAAGAAACCTCAATTATTATTATTATTATTAAATGAAGCCAAATCTTATAGATAAATTTCAAGGGAAGATCGCGCGCAATTATCACAAGGGCCGTGGCCAAATAAATACTGAAGCTACTGTATTAATAATTAACGATATTCCTATGAAAGAAATGGACTGGGTCAGTTTTAAATACACCCAATACGTACAATGTTATTCAACATTTTAACAAAAAATTACCCAACCACTGAAAATTGACCACCTCTGGCAGTAATGACTGTAGTACGCGGGTCAGATTTTCTGGGTCTTTTCCGTTTGACACACATGGTTCGATTTTATTTTAAATTTCTACACAGACGTAGTTTTGCATGCCCATTACGAAAATCAGAACCATTTTTGGGAGAAATTAATAATAAAAAAGTTACAACCCTTTAAAGATTGAATTTTTAGGTTAGGTTAAGTTAGCTTAGGTTAGGTAAAGTAAAGATTGGTTTTTCCCTATTTAAATGTTCACTAATTTGTTATGTTGTTATGTATTGTGTTGTTATTGTAAATGTTAGTAATGTTATTTCTACAATGTAGAAATTGACGAAACAGTATACTCCAGACGAAAGTACAATCGAGGAAGAGTGCTACCGGAGCAGTGGGTTTTCGGCGGTGTGTGTCGCGAGACTCGGCAGGTGTTTCTCTATGCTGTCCCATGTCGCAACCGTGAGACACTTGAAGTGTGTATCCGGGCATCGATTCTGCCAGAAACGACAATCTACAGTGACCTGTGGCGAGCCTATTCCCACATCCCACAGATACCAGGCTATAAGTTTCACCATCAAACAGTGAACCACAGTGTTGAGTTCGTCAACTCAGAAGACGGGACCCACACGCAACAAGTTGAAAGCACATGGAACTGCCTTAAACGCTCTAATAAACGACGTTGCGGCACTCATCGTTCGATGATCGATTCCTACCTCTGCGAGTTTATTTGGCGACGCAGACACGAAAACTGCGACCAGTTCCAAAAAATGCTACAGTGCATCGCAACATTTAATCGAAAATATTAATTTGTGTTGATTTTTGTCACTATTAATAAAATACTTTAAAGGGTTGTAACTTTTTTATTATTAATTTCTCCAAAAAATGGTTCTGGTTTTCGTAATCGGCATGCAAAACTACGTCTGTGTAGAAATTTAAAATAAAATCGAACCATGTGTGTCAAACGGAAAAGATCCGATTTTCTTAATAACGGAAAATAAGGTATCTGTAAAACCAAGTTTAACTGATACCAGTTATCATTAACCCCTTCAGTGTTTTGTACGTACTTGTACGGCGACAGCTACGGTTAAGTTAAATTAAGTTAGGTTAAATGCAAAGTAAACACTGAAGGGGTCAGTCAAATGGTCACCAAAATCGCTAAACCGTGACATGGAAACATTAAAATTGTACAAACAGTCACTTTCCAGAGGAAAATCAGCGAAATTTTGTTCTGGCAATCCTGCCCATTATCTTCCCTTACTGCATAATTATTGTAAATAATATAAAACACCACAATGACGATAAAGAGATTCAATAGGAAGCCCGAGTTCTGTATTTCTGTATGCAGTTCCTTGGTAAAAACTTTGTTGAATTTAATAATGTCCTTCAGAATATGTCGCTAAAGAGTTCGAAGTCTCCCACAAGGAAATCTGAACATAAATATTGTAAGGTAGTAAAACGGGTAACGAAAATAATCCCATACTCAAACCCGAATGCTTTCCCCAACTTCAACCAATCCCCACAATTTTATCCGTTTGATAGAATTTTCAGAAAATCAATTAATTCGGACCCTGTCCCTAAAAACAATTTATTTTCTCCCTTGTTGCTAAATTACTTACTCTTCCATTAAAAAAAAAAAAAAAAAAAAAAATCCACCTCCCAGAATCCCCGCATCCTCACCCCGCCAGGCGCGCGCGCACACATTTGGCTTCCCTACAGAACCGCGACGTTTTCACACTTTTTCACATACCCAATTCTAAAAGCCTAATAACTCCAATCAAACCTAATTTAACATTACCTAACCGAGCCTAACCTTAACTATATCCCCTTTTTCCACGATAAAAGCATTTATAAAGATAATTCACCGAGACACCACAACTGTCGGCATACGCAAGTTCCTATCGCGACGGGCAGTGTGTATATCAGTATCGTCGCGATTCCGTAGGCAAAAGACATTGATATATATATATATATATATATATATATATTATATATGGGTTACGTAGTGGCCGATGTCGTAACACCGCTTCTCGGAGATCAGCGAAGTTAAGCGACATTGGGTCTGGGTAGTAGTTGGATGGGAGACCGTCCTCTGCGCCCAGATTATGTAGCGACCCGTGGTTCGGATCCCACGTAAAGCTGTAGGTCCCCTCCGTCGCATGACCTTAGATGTTGCGAAGGAGGTTAAACAACCCCAATTAAAAAAAAATATATATATATATATCAAAGTTATTAATTTGTATCACTTTTCTCCTACATGCAAAATAGCTACTACTTTGTAGTAGATGTTTTCTGGGTTTCAGTTTAGGTTAGGTTAAGTTAACCAAACAAAAAACAAAAAAAGAAACTGGTGGTGCTAAGGTAGCACACACGCACTATATATATATATATATATATAACCTTTGGCTAGCTTCCGCCCGAATTGTTCATTCTGACGAGTTTGAAAAATGGTCATTATCGTGTAAACACGTAAAAAAAACACTGAAATAATACGTTGGCGACAAAGTTTCTTTATTACTACCTTTTTTATCCTATTAGTCTTCTTTATTTATATCTCTTATTTCTGTAATTGTTCCGTAAGGAACTACTCACGAAGCGGATTACCACCAATGCTACTATTACAATTAAGTTTGTAAAATAAGAACAATGGAAGCTGTAAATAGTACACTATCCTAAATATCGGTTTATTATTCTTGAAATACAGCCGCTGGACTATTCTATATTACGTTTAATTACTATTTGTGATACTAAATAACATGATTCAACACCTGAAATGTCTTGGTGGCTGGATGGGTGAACCTCCGCAAATTGTCCCACCTTTCTTGGACACCCGTAATAGAAATAACTAACTCTGCCAATTCCCTCGTCGTTCTTAAGCTCTTAAAATGACTCCGAGATTCAATGATGGCTCTGGCAATGCGTTTGGCATTCTTTTCATTTCCGTAATATTTCAACACTTTGTACAAAGCGGTTTCATTTATGTGCGCCAAAATTTCTGCCGCGGTTGGTGTATCTGTGGCGCTGAAATGCAAACGGATAAGGTTATAATTTATTTCCCACTCTTCATGAGGTAGACGCGACGCTCAGGATGCAAACCCGACACAACCAAAAATCTGTATATTAAAGGAATTATGTACCGCCTCACTCTCAGAGATCGGTGCTTTCACAAGAAAAACGGACTAGTGTGCATGATCAGTAAATGAGCTACAAAGCCCAGAAAAAAAACGACTGAAGGAGGAAAACAAAGGGCAAGAGCGTAAACCGAGAAGGTGAACGAGGTGTTCAAAGAAAATTTACTTACAGGAGATTGAAACCAGTTTAAATAGTTTAGTCGACCAACTGCGGATGTTCTAAACAGTTCATCTACAGATATCTAATGTTTATGTATTTGCATTACTTGAATACTTTTGCAAAAGTTTTGTTTCTATAAAATTGAGATGGTAAGAACCTATTTAATCAACAAATTCATAATGACTAAAAGAAGTGATGGTTGTATTCTTATAACATGAAAGGCAAAATATACGTGGAAAGCCATTACCTATTTGTTTACGATATATATCAGCAAAAACATAAAATTTTAGAAAAACATTCACCTAGAAAGAGTTTTTTAAAAGCATAAAAAATTAATCAGTAATAACTGGGTTTTGTTTTTGAAATCTGATTACTGTCCCCAAAATGAAAAAAAACATCCAAAGAAAATCATATTACCAATTAATTAATAAATTTTTGGTTTTAGGCGAACTTTTTTCTTAAACTATAACGTATCGGTATACGTCTACTGACTAAATACTAATATTTAGGCCAAGTAATGAAATAAAGCCTCACTTTTTCCCATCCATTCTCATATCCAGAGGCCCATCGTGACTCAGCATAAATCCTCTTTCAGGAGTGTCAAACTGCATTGATGAAACACCCAAATCCATGAGGACTCCATTGAAGAAACTTCCATTCACGCTTCTCTCATGGAGTAGTTCTGGTAAGTCACTTAATATAAAAAGAACTTTACCTTTACAAGATTTGAATGTAAAGAAATTAAATTTTATTCCTGAAGGTTTAACAAATTCCTTCAATTAGATTTATTCTACATTCTTACACAAATGAAAAACTTAACACCTTAATTTCAGCGGTAGCGAGTGCCTCAAGCTCATTTAGTTTTAACACCTGATACATTTTTATTTATTTGATTATCGGCAAGTCCTTATTTTTTTAATATAAAATATGAGCACACATGAAAATATTACTATAATAATTAACACTACTGGGCGGAGATTATACAAAAACAATTCAGACCTGTGATACTTAAAATAAGATGCTTAACAAAATGTACAGGATAAGAAAAGTTATTTTCATCATGCGTTTGTCAAAGACTTGGCCTTCATGATCTATTATAATTATTTGATTTAGGAAAAAACAAGTTTTACATTTATTATTAATTATTTGATTTAGGAGAAAGAGTTTTACATTTGTCATTAATAATTATTATTAATTAATTACAATAATTACAGATTTATTATTAAAGTCACCTCAACTACAACGTTAACCATGGTTTTCATTTTCATCAATTTAACTGCCAGTTGGGCAACAGTACAATTATAAATAATGAATACTAAATAATAATGTTTGGGTCATGGTATTTGGGAATTAGCCTAACTTTGGATTTTAAAGAGCTTATGCATTAATCTGTCTAGTAAAGACCAATTACTGCATAATTCAAACTTTGGTCTAACAACATGCAAATATAGGTAGGTTAAAGCATCTAAAAGTTAGTACAGTTACGATCAAAATTGTTCACACCCCTCTCAATTGTAATGAATTGGTAGGAAATATATATTCCATCACTTTCTTTGATAACATAAACACAAAAGAAGACATTTAATAGTTTATTAAGACAAATAACAGTTTGATTTTATTTGAACTAAAGCCCATATACCAATTTTCTTAATTTCCCATAAATCAAAATTATTCACACCCCTGTAAGAAATCGCTCATTTTTGCCGGCTATTGAGTCAATATGACCATCACCGCATCCAAGGTCAACAATTCAAGGTCAACAGGTATCTGGCTAGTTTATCTGAGACCATATGATTTCCATACGTGCATTCAGTACTCGTCATTCGTACAAACACGTCGCTGAAGATGGCAAAGAGAACAGAGTTGCCCAAGAGGATTAGAGAAGACATTATTCGCTTACATAAGCAAGGAAATGGATACAAGAAAATAGCAAACAAGTTGAATATTTCGAAAAACACCATTGCAAGCATCGTACGGACGTATAAAGCTACAGGTACAGTGGAATCGCTACCTGGACGAGGGAGAAAGAGGCTGTTCTCCCCAGCTGCTATACGCTTCATGAGGAGAAAGGTGGAGAAAAACCCTCGCCTGACCACCAAAGAGCTACAGCATGACCTTTCAGCTGCCGGTAAGGAGGTTTCGCTCGCTACGATACGGCGTATGCTACACCGCGAAGGGCTCTACGCAAGAACTCCGAGACGCACTCCACTGCTGACCGCTAAGCACAAGCAGAATCAATGCAAAAAACTTCACTTTTTTACGTGAAGGTCAAAATATGAGAATAAAAACCCACTCTAATAGACAGAGTTTATTTCCACGACAGTTTCGACGCCCACTGGCATCCTCCTCGGGTGGATACAGAAACACCCGAGGAGGATGCCAGTGGGCGTCGAAACTGTCGTGGAAATAAACTCTGTCTATTAGAGTGGGTTTTTATTCTCATACAAGCAGAATCGTTTACGGTACGCCACGGGCCATCTAGACAAGCCAGTGAACTACTGGGAGAAGGTTCTCTGGACCGACGAGACGAAATTGGAGCTTTTCGGGGCAATGGACCAGCGCTACGTTTGGAGACGGAAGAATGAAGCGTATAAGGAAAAGAACACACTGCCCACTGTGAAGCACGGCGGTGGATCCATCATGTTCTGGGGGTGTTTTGCTTCATCGGGAACTGGAAAACTTCACCGCGTAGATGGAACGATGGATTCGCTCCAGTACCAGCAAATACTGGCAAAAAACGTTGGGCCTTCAGTGAAGAAATTGAAGCTCGGACGCAATTGGACACTCCAGCAGGATAACGATCCGAAACACACGTCAAAATCCACAAAGGAGTGGCTGAGGATGAAGGCATGGAACGTGTTGGAATGGCCATCGCAGTCACCTGACCTAAATCCCATAGAAAATCTATGGTGGGATTTGAAAAAGGCCGTTTCCCCACGCAAGCCCAAGAACCTAACCGAATTAGAAACCTATGCCCACGAGGAATGGGAAAAAATCCCAAAAGAACGCTGCCAAAAGCTTATAAATGGCTATAAATCACGGCTGCAGCAAGTTATTATGGCCAAGGGGTGTTGTACCAAGTATTAACCATGTCTGTTTAAAAGGGTGTGAACAATTTTGATTTATAGGAAATTAATAAAATTGGTATATGGGCTTTAGTTCAAATAAAACCAAACTGTTATTTGTCTTAATAAACTATTAAATGTCTTCTTTTGTGTTTGTTATCTAAGAAAGTGATAGAATATATATTTCTTACCAATTCATTAAAATTGAGAGGGGTGTCAACAACTTTGATCGTAACTGTATATCTGTCTTAGTCTTAGAATGGATTATAGTAGCACTGGAATTTAACTGGCTTATAAATATTATCATGTTTTAGGCAACTTTTTTAGGGATGTGAAAGTATACTATAAACATTTTCTGTTTAAAAATTAAAATTTTCAGTGACATTTCTTAGAAATCTAAATCTGAAAACTTTTACTCATTTCTTACAATTGTCCTTTTTTTTCTTTTTTAATTTTCCATCAATGATGCATTTTAGAGTTTCAATTAAAGAAAGGCCTACAGAGTTAAGTAAAAAGATTCTTGATCTATGAGTGTTTGATTAGCCTACCCTATCATTAGGTAATTAGGTCAATTTTAGATTACTAGAATTTCAAAGGCTGTTTTATGCTTCTTTGTAAGACCTATTCAAAATCTGTCATTACACTTAATGATACACGACTGTGAATAAGTAAACATGAACAACAACTACATGAGCAAAATTATATAAATGGGTTACTAATCCATTCTATCTAGTATTTTAGGTGTAATTATTTCATACCTGAATTTGCCAATCATTGGATGAAATCGGTTGGGGTAAAGTGCTTGCAAATGATCTGCAAACTGTTTAATGTAGGGATCTCTATCAAGGCTGTAAACTACTACAGTTGGATGACTTTCCAGAATCATTTGTGTATGCCCACCAGCCCCAAATGTCATATCCAAATAGACACCATTTTCTTTCACATCTAAAGCTTCTAGTACTTCTGAAGCTAATACTGGAATATGCGGTTCTTTGGTCACTGCTTGTGCTTTTTCAACATCTAAAGGAGTTGTAGAGCTGTGTAACCTTAATATCTGAAGTGGATTTTTTGTGTCTCTTCTTAAATTAGTAAACATTGACCCAAGATAACGTCTGGAGTGCTGAATTGGAATTACCTCTTGTACAGTTTTCTTTGTGCAATTTACATATTTGTTTTGATCCCGTAGATTCTTCAAGGAATTATGTAAAATCCTATGGTAAAATCTCTGAATTTCCATGGTTTTGTTCTGTACAATATCCTAGTTACTGTTGTTGTTTTTATCTAGAGTACTGTCTTTTTGACAAATTACAGTGCTGTAACCAAATATTCACTTATTCAATTCTTTCAGCATTTCATTAGAAACTATTTTTCCAGCTTGTTCAGGAGACAAGCCCATTGCTGTGCTTTCCAAGGTTCGTGGGTATCTGAAAAGGGAAAAATTAATGTAACCACTGAACAGCTACTAGGATATAATTATGACTATAGAGGGGTCACTAATAGGTCTAAACCTCCTGATAAGTAATGATTAGGTATACAATCCTATAATTAGGTCTAAAACAAAGCAAATACACTTGTATATAGCTTTGCCTTAAAATTACTTTAAAAAAAACATTAAAATAAAAGTTGATTTAAATAAAGTAATGCTAGTCACATTATGAAAATACTCAGGTGGAAGGGGTGTGAGTTAAAAGACATTGACATAGTTACAAAAACACCTATGCAGTCCTCAGGAAATTGAATGGTGACCCTTGTTATAATATACTATCAATTGGCCAACAAGTGAAACCTCTGACTTTGGCCTCAACATGCTATACAGTACTCCTGTATAGGATTAGGGACTATAAACTTTATGATTACTGTCATGTACTATAAATAATAATATTTTCCAAATGCTTGAATTAGCCTATTTAGTTTGAATAATTCTATTCACACTTAAAAATACTCTATAAAAGTGATAAAAAGTAAGCAGTAAACCAACCATGCTGACTTATAGGACTTCTGCGGCCTGCCTATCTTCAATATAGCAGGGTTTCCCCAACATTGAAGACTTTTGAGGAATTCCTCACTAATGAATTTTAAAGGAAGTGACAGACATTTAGAGAGAAGACAGTTTTTGTCACTTTATAACTTCATAACTTGTTGTCCAGATAATGTGATAGTTTTGTATCTTCTGAGCCATCATGAGCCTTGGAACCAGGTTACAATATATTAATAGTGTCAGGATTTAAAGTCTGACCTCCACAGTTTTTAACCCTTTTTTGCAGCATGTTTAGTATACCACACATTTAAAATGACCTAGTGTCCCTTCAAATATATTACTTTTTTTCCAAGAAATTTTTTAATTTAAAGAAAATGTATGACCATTGGCATCAAGCATCAATAGATGGCTATACTGTAAAAATTAAGTCTGATGATTTTCAAAATGAATAGTATTGAAAATGAAAGAAAGACCTATTTTTTCTTTAATTTAACAGTTATAGCCTAACGTATAATTAAATGCACTTATATATATGAATCAGGCATATTATAAATATGAAATTGTACAATGAGACATACAAGATGTATTATCAAGCAAATCATGTTTAACTAGGATCATATATATTTTGTTCAGTTCACTGTAAGCACCTTACATGTGTATGGAAAACTTTAAAATTTTTATTTCATGGTATTTGTTATTCAAGTAAACACTTTGTTTTATATATATATATATATATAAAATGCCATACTCAGGATTTTGTGGCCCTGGGATACAATTACACCAACTGAGGGGTCCCTGCACATGCAATTATTCCTCAAAATTCCTTAATAAAATTTCATAATCTGGGGGAAACCCTGATATAGGTATGGGTTTAAAAGCCACAGCCCAAGTGGCATTATATAGGTTAAGGGAAGAGAGAGAGAAAAAGAAAAATCAATATCATTACAAATTATTTCAACTCACTTATCAGAATGAGTACTTCTTGCTATTCTGTCTAAGGACTGATAAATTTTCTCACACTTTGAAAAGTCTGTTACTGGTGTTGATTCACCTCTTGGAAAGTTTTCAGCAAATTGCGTTCTCAAGTATTCACCTAGATTCCTGTGGGTTTAATTTGAAAATTTAAAATATGCCAAACAAAATAATACAAACAGGTTAGACTACCCTAACTCATAAATCAACAGATATAAGTGGTTCCATAAGATATCTGATTTTGCGTATAAACTCTTACATAATATGCAGTAAGTAATAAATACCAGTACCATATTCTATTACAATTGGTCCCTGTGGTTTAAGAAAGGCCCCACCCTTCCTCATGCTAGATGAAGGTTATTGTGCACAATCTACATTCTGCTCACTTGCTACTATTAGGTTATATCTACTAGCCTAACTGACCCTGTAGAATTTAATTTAATATAACATGGACTTGCCTTCCTTTCTTTTCTTCATCAACTGGCCACTTTTTAAGAAGTTGAACAAAATTTCTGTATATGTTTCTAGACATTACTTTTGAGCCTGGGCTTAGTGCAGATTCTTAACAACCAATATTAACGACATTCTGGTATAATTCAAAAGAGCAATCTAAAAAAAACAAAAGGAAACTGTGTAGGATTTTGCCAATTTTCATTTTTCAAGTGGTCAATTCCATATGAAATCACCCAAATTTTTGAACAACTTCCTGGGTCACCCTCTCAGAAAATTCTGAAAAAATTATCATTTGTAATTCTATCCAACTTATGCACAAATCCCAAATTTTAGGTCAATATTACTTATAATTTTTGAGATACAGCAATTTGAAATTATGCTTTTTTCCCCTTATTTTTTGGCATCATTGGCAAAATCACACGAATGTCCAACTTTAGGCAACCATATCTTTTTTGTTTATCCCTTCATAAGACTGATATGTGGTATATATGGTAAACAGTCGTCATAAAATCCATATTTGATGTCAAATCAAACGTATCTCTTATAGTTTGCCATCTACAAGGCTTCAAAAATCAAAAAGCGCTTAAAAATTCACTAATGGTTACCTTCTTTTCACTGGTACTGATAAAAAACTATCCATACTTGAGAGCTGAAATTAATTTTACAGTTTGTCATAATGTATTTGTAGTCAGAAATGCTTTCAAAAGCTCTCTATTATCTATAGAATTGGAAACAATAAATAATAAAAAAATTGGAAAATTTTATTTTTGCAAAAAGCCTATATTCATGCCATTATTACCCCATCAGGACAGTTAGCCATCACTTTCATATTTTTACCATATGTTCATATACATTTAGGCAAACTACAGTCACAGTTTGGTTAAGGTGGTCAGCTTCCTTCAATTTAATTTTTTTTTTCAAAATTACCATAATTTACACAAAAATGCAAAATAAAAATATCAGAGTAACATGAATATATTTCAGCATTACACATACATATATCATGAAAAATGATCATCTGAAACATTTGAGAATTACAGATACAACTTTATATCCTTCTGTCATTTAATAAGGGACCTGAAACTGAAAAATATTTCTGAAATCAAGATTCCAACTTAAATATTCAATTTGTTAAATTCACCATGTCCTCAATTTAGTAAATATGTACTGCTTAAACATGCATTAAAAGTGAAGTTCCTACAAATGAATTACTTGATTACTCAACATTCATCTCATACTTAAAGCACTCTAAAGAAATGTAGGAAATAGTGTTTGAATTTTGTTAAGGTCACTTGGGTTTAGGGTATAATGATGAGCACCTCTTCCCTGGACAGTTGGTGAACTTACTACACAGATAACATGTTGGAATGGCACCCAGCATTCATCTGTTCTTGATATTGCTGGCCAAGACAAAACACTTTTGTGAGATCTTTTCATGAAAGTGACTAAAACATCAGAATGATCTTTTATATTACCTACATACCAGGTTCCATCATAAACACATGCTACATATTTGCCAGGCTGGCAAGTTTGCCATTTGCCGACATTTTGATCTGTGAGATCTGCATCATCACCACCAGTGCCTATGGTCACAGTGGTGTAAGAACTTTGTCCTTGTCACTCTTAAATTTTAGAGGAGAACAGTCCAGGACACTAGCACTTGTGTTCAGTTCCTGACAAAGAACTACTTCTGGCTGAAAATCTTCAACTGATCCACAATACCTACTGGTACCTGCTCCATCATCTAGTAGAGGCTGTAGGCATTGTTCTTCATACTGTGTGGAGCACTTGCTGCACTCTGGGGACAGATTTTGTCCTGGTTTTATATTCATCATCCTGGCAGTGTCACTGTCTACAATGTGTAGGGATTCTGATAATCATAAAATACAATTCTAAATCAAATTTTTCTCAAAATTCACTCGCCATAAGATACAAAACTACAAATGTTATAAATGAATATAAACTTACTGGTATTAGATAGGAATGTTAGAACAATGTAAATACAACATTCAATAATAATGTAACATATAGGAAACTTACTTGTGATTTTCTTTGAGAACTTTTCTTGGGTCTGCACAATAGTGTTGAAGATTTTCGTAATGAAACAAAAACATTTTCTCATGATGAAAACACACAGTATCACTGTTTGCCAACAATATTTCACATCTCCATGACAGCAGCGCTTTATCCTCACTGGTTAACTGATCCAACATGAGTATACCAAGTTTTTCTCAGTAAGTCCTTTTATGACATACACCATGTAATTTCTGTCCAATAGAACAGCTTTGTGTAGCCTCCAACTCCATTTCTGTAAGTATGAGAATTCATGAGATTGGGACAGCTTATATATAGAAGCAGGGATTGCACAAGGTATGTACAAGTTCAGACAAGATTAGGTCATCATATTCCCTCTATGTAATATTGCACAATAATATTTCTTGAACAAACTCAAACAAGTTTACTGTTTGTTAAACAATGATCATGTTAACCCACTGTGTGCCATAGACAGGGGAAAGGGGGGATTAATAGGGTTATCATATATATAGGGCTCTCACCAAGCCATATATATAAAAAATTTGAGGACACCCTCATAGCAACAGCTCACAGAGTGCCGGACCAAGAAGTTCCATCCATTTTTCAGGACATCAGCTTGAAATTCTGGCTCAGATCTGATCAAAAGTCATTTGGCTCGCTGCAGTGAGGGTCATATGACACCCTCTGGCCGATGCAGCTTAAATATTGAAGGAAGCTGACCACCAAAACCAAACTTTGATTGTAGTTTGCCTAAATGTATATGAACATATGGTAAAAATATGAAAGTGATGGCTCACTGTCCTGATGGGGTAATGGCATGAATATAGGCTTCTTTTTGCAAAAATGAAATTTTTCATTTTTTTTAACCCTTTAATGCCCAGTGTGTGAAATTTTCATCGTTAACTTTGGAAGCAATTTTAGACCTTATTTATAAGGTTATAAGGACAATTTGCATCAACTGATTCCGCCTACCTTTCGACTTAATTTGGGTATGAAAGGGTTAATAGTTATTGTTTCCAATTCTATAGATAAGAGAGAGCTTTTGAAAGCATTTCTAACTAACAAATACACTATAACAAACTGTGAAATTAATTTTAGCTCTTAAGTATAAATAGATTTTTATCAGTACTAGTGAAAAGAAGGTAACCATCAGTGAATTTTTAAGCCTTGTATGTGGCAAACTATAAGAGATAGGCTTCATTTGACATTAAATATGGATTCTGTGGCTACTGTTTACCATATATACCACATATCAGCCTTGTGAAGGGATAAAGAAAAAAGATATGGTTGCCTAAAGTTGGACATTCATGTGATTTTGCCAATGATGTCAAAAAATAAGGAAAAATAGCACAATTTCAAATTGTTGTATCTCAAAAACTATAAGTAATATTGACCTAAAATTTAGGATCTGTGCATAAGTTTGATAGAATTACAAATGATAATTTTTTCAGAATTTTCTGAGAGGGTGACCTGGGGACCTCTAGGTGACTTCATATGGAATGACCCAAGTGTATTTCATTGTAACTTATTTTTTTTCTTTCCAGCCTCCAGTTAAGTCTTAAATAAGTCAATCCAGTCAAATATAGGCAGATAGAGTAGTTACTGGTAGTTACTGCAAAAGTTCTGAAATAGTTTAATATGGCATCTTGCCAGAAACAAAATTCTAGGTCTAGCATTAAAGCCGTGTCCAGCATTTGGTCCTAATAGGCCTAATATTGAATTCAAGAAAAGACAAATTCATGACCCATTATTGAAGCCAGAAGGTATGTTTTCTAATATTTAAAACTAATGATCCAGAACTTAAGTGTTTCTTCAAGGCAGACAATCCATTGTTATGCTTGTGAGCCCATTACATTTCATTTGGAAAACATGAAGCCACCTGGGCCTATCTAGGTTATCCAAGTCATAAGCTATATTTTATAATAAACTCAATCTGAAGTCAGCTAATTAACTATTTAAAACTATTTACAGAGTGACCAAAGTAGAGCACATAACTTAAGCTAAAATATACACTTACTACAGTGGACCCCCATTTAACAATCGCAATTGGTGCAAAATAAACCATCAGTACACGAAAAAATCGTTACACGAACCCATTATAACATGTAAACGGCCTAATTGGGGCAAAGTTTTTGAAAATACACTCTTGCAAGACTTAAAAACACTAATTTTCCATGTTTAAAAGGATATTTTAACAATACATGGTATTTTAACACCAAAAATGTATTATAATTTATTTTGCTGTAAATAAATAATAAAAACAATTAAGTAAACATAATTAAATAAAAAAATTAAAAAAAACTTATTTACCTTAGGTTGGTGGAGTGTAACAAGGATGAAAATCAATGGTGGTAGTCGTGGGGTTGGAGGAGAAAATTATTGTTTGGCAGGAATCTCCTTCTATCATGAATTTGGTGCGATCATTCAAAAATTGTTACATGGGCAATATATTCTCAATGAGGCTTGATCGTAACATGAACCAATTGGTAAGTGGGGGTCCACTGTATTTACAATCAACAAACTGTCTCATTCATGAATGCATCCAAATTTTTCTTAAAATTAACTAATGAGCTACTATTTACATCATATGTCAAATCATTCCAAAAATCTACTACTATATGACTGAAACAGTAATTTTGTAGATCTAGTCTATAAGTCTGTTTTTAATTTTCTTATTATGCTCTCTAGTTTTTCCATCAGACACCAATAAGTAAAAATTACTTACATCTAAACTGTCCAAACCCTAAAACATCTTGAACATCTGTATCATCTCTCCTCAAACAATGTCTCTCAAAAATAAACATGCACAGTTCCTTTAATCTTTCCATGTATTCCAATCTTCTTAGGTTAGGGAATAAGCTTGGTTGCCCTATGTTGCAAACCTTCAAGCATATCAATATCATACCTATGGTGAGGGGATCAGGCTTTTAAGAAATTTGAATTTTAAGAAAAAGTTGAATGCTTTCAGGAATGAGATTGTCAATAGCATATATTTTTAGCTTAAGTTATGTAGGCTGGTTTGGTAGCTCTGCAAGTAGTTTTATGTTCATTAGCTGACTTGAGATTGCAGTTTTACAAAAAAAATTATAAAATATAGCTTATGACTTGCCTAACCTTGATAAGTCCAAGTAGCTTCATGTTTTCCAAATGTAATGTAAAATACATGACCCAGGATACTAGTCACATCCATATATTTCTAGTGTAATTTAGTTTTGTTCAAATCTGACCATTTCTTGCACAAACTTAATAAAAGGAAGCAAGATTTTTTAACATATAAAAAGTTTTTAATGAGTTGCCATGGTATGCATGGAAACACTGTCCTGAATGTGTTCCAATACACAGGTGACTGCACCCATGGCACAGTCAATCATTCTGAACATTTTGTTGATCCTGTAACTGGTGTTCACACCCAAAATATAGAGCAATTGTGGAAGGACACGAGTTGGGTGCTCCAATGCTCCATGAAGGGAGTAGGAATTATCATGATTCCCAGTATAAGTTTATAGCTGAGCATCCCTGTAAAACTCAAATTCATGTGTTCTTATATTAACCCTTTAACGTCAACGTTTTTCTAGGGTTAAGGCTAAATGTATGTATTTGAAACAGTACATATTTAACCTATTCGGCAGTAGAGGGTTAAGTTGCTCTATTGTATCCACCTTTGGAGAACTTAAGTACAAGTTTGTAAATTATGATATTTTTATTTTATATTATTTTCAATGACAAGATTAAAGCACCGCATAGGTGGAGATCCAGGAATTTTTTGGGGGTGTTGCCCTCCAATGGCATCATTAATGCTTATCCTTCAGTGCTATGACCTTTGCTGCTGTTCTTGAATTAAAATAAAATGTCAGTAGAGTACAGCATGGATCAAATTAACATGAAATGTTGGGAAATCAAGACAGTGTAATCTTCACTCTTATCCCTCAATAAGTCACATAATTCCTCAACACACATTCCCACAAATAAAAGTACACATACAAGACTAGTCACTACTGGCCTGTATTATTAATAAACTGAATTGCACCATGTGTACATAAAAATATAATTATGAAATATTATGGTAATCTATCCTTAAACAGATCTAGAGCTGTTCTTGTAAAAAAAACATTTCCACAATCCCAATTTTAGTAAAGCATTTGACAAGGTTCCACATAGGAGACTTCTATATAAATTAAGAGCTTATGGTATATTAGGGTGTTTTAAATTGGGTAGAAAAATGGTTAGACAGAGAACAGAGGGTAATTCTAAATGGTCATGAATCTGGGTGACAAAGTGAAAAGTGGGGTACCACCAGGGGTGCAGTGCTGCCGGAGCGTGCCAGAGCGCCGCTCCGGCACCTCTGCAAGAGGAAGTTTGGAGGAATTACCATAACAAGCAACAAAAAAATTGTCTCCATTAATTATCAACAGTTTCTTACTAGTCTTGTGAACAATTTGCAGCACCGTATGTTCACGACAACATCCATGAAAGGTTTCAAACTTCTGAACCTCAAAGTATGTATAAATCACTGCTAAATGAAATGTATGTCCTTGAAAAAGACTACTGGCCTGATGAAATACCACCTAATTACAGAGAAGCTGAAATCTCATCTCTCTGTAAGAGGTTTAAGCTTTCTTCTTACTCTGTACTAAATGCCTTTAGAGACTATGTGGAAGATCATGGGCGCCACATCCCCCAAGATTTACACCCATTACTGAGCTGTTCACAAGTTATTCCTATTAGTACTGCTGAGTGTGAGAGGGGATTCAGTCACATGAACTTGATAATAACAACAACACGCTCAAGAATTCTCATAAATCATGTATCAGCACTTATGTTTGTTAAACTACATGGACCTCCTCTAGTTCAGTGGAATCCTGAGCCATATGCCATATCATGGCTGCGGTACCACAGATCGGCAGATGACACCAGGACAAGAGTTGCTTCAGACCCCCAAAAACATATCACGCCTGACCCTTTGTGGAAATTGTGAAACTTCCCACTGGTGGTATTTGGTAAGCACTAAGTAGTTTTAACTTCTTAAATTGATAAAATACATGATTGCTCTTTTTTCTTTATTTGCTTGATAATTATATTTATTTTATGATAATTAGTGAGTGCAAACACGAAATACTTAGTCATCGTGTGGCATATATAGAAACAGGATAGGAAATGGCAGGCTTTTGTCAGACCCACCAGAGCTCCGGCACCTATAAAATTGGCACTGCACCCCTGGGTACCACAGGGATCAATTTTAGGTCCACTACTGTTTATTTTATATCTCAATGACTTAGAGAAAAGAGTACTGTAGGTTGTAAACTTTCTAAATTTGCAGATGATACAAAAGTAGTTGCTCCAGTTACAAATAGCTATAGAAAATTCTTATAAACTGCAAAAGGATCTTGATAGATTAGTTGCTTGGGCTAGTAAATGGCAGATGGAATTCAATGTTCAAAAATGCAGTCATGCATTTTTGTAGAAATAATGAAAACTTTAGTTATGAGATGGTAGGGAACTGGTTGAAGGATGTTAGAAAGGAAAAGGATCTTGGCATTATAGTTTGTAGTGGTCTAAAATTTTCTAAGCAGTGTTTAGAAACTAGAAATAAAGCAAATAAAATGTTAGGTATTATTAACAGGAATGTTAGTCACAAGATTAAGGAAGTACTCCATGGGAACCCAACCAGGTAAGAAAAAGTCATCTGTAAATTATATAATTCTTATGTTAGGCCTCACTTAGAATACTGCATTCAAGCTTGGTCCCCTCACCTTAGACATGATATTGATATGCTTGAAAGGTGTGCAATGTAGGGCAACCAAACTTATCCCTAACCTAAGAAGAGTGGAATACAGGGATAGATTAAAGGAATTAGGTATGTTTAGTTTTGAGAGATGTTGTATGAGGGGATATATGATACGGATGTTCAAAATGTTTTCAGGTTTGGACAATTTAGATGTACATAACTTTTTCTCACTAGATACTAATGGGATAACTCATGGGCATAATAAGAAAATTAGAAAACAGACTTGTAGACTTGGTCTACAAAAATACTTCAGTCATAGAGTGGTGGATTTTTGGAATGACTTGCCATATGATATGGTAAATAGTAGCTCATTAGTTAATTTTAAGAAAATTTATACACTTTCATGAGCGAAAGAGATAGTTTGCAGATTGTACATAGTGTATATTCTTTGCTTCAGTTATATAGGCTACTATGGTAGTAGTAAATAGTTGTACAGGAATACCTCAAAATTCATCATTTCGCAGATTCATTGCCAATCTTTTACTACCTATAGTTTTGCAATCCATCATCCATATTCGCAGATTTATCATTTTTTGAAAAAATGTGGAAAAAAAAATTATCGAAATTGACAAAATTCAACTGTTTACCAATGCAATATACATTATATTTTGCCAAAAAATGAATAGAATTTGATTAATTAATGTTTAATATAACATAACACAGTAAAATGTTTTCTCATTGAAACATGTTATAATCTACCTCAAATTTTGTCATGTTATTCTAGAACGAATTAATGACAAATTTCGAGGTATTCCTGTATATGAATTAGCTGACTTGAGTTTGACATCTTGCAAGATGTAATGTAATAATGATTTTGATTAACAAAGCAATACAATGTATTAATGACTATACAGTAGACTTGAAAATTCAACACTTCAAAATCTGGCACATTTTGAAATCACTAATTTTAAAATCATAAATGAAAATAATAACAAGTCACTCTGCTTCAGAGACTAATAAATCCATTTGTGAGTGGAAATCATTGCATAAACCTAAATTAGATCAACTTGATAAGGTTTTATCGAGTGGTTTGCTTTAAAAAGGTCAGAAGGTGTTGCTATTTCTGGGCCCATTCTGTTTATGTAGAAACAACAATGTTTTTAGGCTAAGTTTAGAATACAATTTTCAAATAAATAAGGTTCCTTAATTACGTTTAACTGACAATGATATTCTATAACATATTACTGGCCCATTGGCTCTTATAACTACTATCTTTGGATTAATAAAACTAAGGTCATGTTCATTTTTTATTTACCCTGTACTTTATTATTATTATTATTATAAAATGACCTCTTGAAAACATGGCATGTTTTAAAATCTGGCACATGCAAATCCCAAAGGGTGCTGGATTTTACAGAGTTTACTGTATAATAAAACCATTGAAAATGTGAAAACTGAAGCAGTTTCAAAGTAAGCCTTCTTTCAGGAACAAACTCATGAAAAGTTATCCTCCTCCAGCTATGTATGAACATGAACGTATCATTCTCAACTAACTACAATTACATATCCAAAATACAGTATATTTACACATTATCTGAAATGTGATAAAAGTAATAACAAAGAATGTAAAACATCTGTACAGGCATTTAGAAATAATTCTGGTTTAATTAAAACTATACCAAGTCTTGAAACACAAATTGCTTAGCTGCAAATGAAACAGAATGAGTGGTAGCCAAGTTCAATTCCAAAGTAGTAGTTCTTAGGGTAGATCACATAACCTCACTCAGCTGAGGCTATTTTTCCTATTAAACACTGAACTAAGTGAATTAAACAAAATGTCTTGACAATTAATAATGAAGATAATTTACCAAATGATTGGGTAATTATGTGTTTTAAGTAACTCAGTCATTTTACATACCAAAATACATTTCTCTAGTAGTATTTGATGTGATTTGTTCAAATATGACCTCCATTTCCATCGGAAATGAGATCCAACAAAGTTATAGTCCAACAAAGTTATAGTACTTTGAAGTTTGGCTCATTTTCAAGGGAAATGGAAGTCAAAATCTAAGCAAAACATCAAATATTACTAGGAAAATGTATTTTGGTATTAATTAACCTAACCTAACATAACATAACCCTGGCTAACCTAGCCTAGAGTATATTAAATCCTCAAAATAATATTCGCACCGTTCACATGTCATCGCCACAAACATCTATCAAAAACTAACAGAAGTAGACTAGCAACTTAAAAGGCCTAAGAACTTAAAAAATCTAGCTCATATATCATGTTCTCATGACGTCACCAATCAAAATATTGGAAGGGCAGGAAAAAAAATGCAAAAATGTCATAATATTCAAATGTACATAATTTGTTAAGTACGCATCTGCGAGCATAGTGACTTATATGAAAATGATGAGAAAATTATGCTTTAATATTTTATAATTATATTTGCTTTTGATATTCTGAGTGCGATAAAACTCATATTAACCGAAAAAAATCCCAAAGTTACATCAGACCAGATCCCAGGGTCCACTACACCAAATTTGGTGTAAGAGACAAATTGCGCCAAGCTTTAAAGCAGGGTTCTCAAGTGTCCTTGTTTCTAAGAACAAATTTGTTCTTATTTCTTAATTTTTCAATTTTTCATTTCATTTGGATATCAGAATAAAATGTTAATGATATACAGGGTTATTCAAAATGATTCATCCGATTTCAACTGAGAATACTTCCGTACCTATCAACCGTGCATCAACTGGGCATACACCACATGAAAGAGGAAAACTTCGAGTTTTACAAGATCACTGCGAGAGGGCTCCAAAGTCACGCCGTGGCCTAGCCTAGCAACAAACAGTCAGTGTGAAAATGGCGTCAGCACAGCAGAAGGCGTTTTGTGTGTTGCAGTTTTCGAGCTGTAAATCGGTAGTCACAGTGCCGATACCTGCCGATACCACCGACGGATGCTCTGAGCACCTGGTGGATTTGTTCTGTAACGTCGACGAAACTCACGCTGCACTGTGACTACCGATTTACAGCTCGATAACTGCAACACACAAAACGCCTTCTGCTGTGCGGACACCATTTTCACACTGACTATTTGTTGCTAGGCTAGGCCACAGCGTGACTTTGGAGCCCTCTCGCGATGATTTTGTAAAACTCGGAGATTTCCTCTTTCATGTGGTGTATGCCCAGTTGATGCACGGTTGATAGGTACGGAAGTATTCTCAGTTGAAATCGGATGAATCAGTTTGAATAACCCTGTATTCTGATAGCCAAATGCAATGAAAAATTAAGAAATAATAACAAATTTGTCCTTAGAAATGACAATTGAGAACCCTGTTTTAAAGCCACTTGCACCGAGGTTTTAAAAAGCATTTTCACTTAAAAATGGAAAATACATTGTCTAGAGAAGAAAAAAGGGAAGACAAGTTTTTTGGGATCTGCTTTTGAACAAGTCTTACACAGGTGTCTGGGAGTTGTGATCAAACTTCCCCAGCTTGCAGTGAACCACACCAGCCTTGTCAGTACATGCTGAAAGTTGGTACCTACTAGGCCCATCATCCATTTTCAAATAATGTGTTCACTTTTAATCATGCCAACACCATCTACCCAATTTAACCACATTAGTATGCAGCAAATGTATCGCAATGATAAAATTTTACTCATTATTTTGGTTTATTTATGGTTTGCAGTGATTGACCATTGATAATGATGTCAACCTGGCGCTGTCAGCTGCAATTTTTTCAGTTGTAGTGCTGCACCAGCGCCGAGGGTGGTGTTTGGAGTACTACATGTGCGTGGACAAGTTTTACAGGCCAGCAGTCAGGTAATTGATAGGTTGCTAGGCAATGAATGACGCATTGTTTTACGCCACGGCCGTATGTTTACTGAGCTTACTTGCCTGGTGGCACGATGGCTTACTTCATGCGCCAAGTCTCGGTGCAAATCGTAAAATTATGCCGGACTTGTCAGCCATGACGTGTATTTTTTCCAGTCGGGCACGTGTGTACGAATTTTTAAGTGATAGGTTGGGTTAGAATTTAACAATTTTGCACAAGAAATGACAGTCAAATTTGAATAAAACACACTAAATTACTCTAGATAAGTATAGATTTGACTAGAATCTTGGGCCATGTATTTTACTGCATAATTATCATGTAATGTACCCTGAAGCCTAGGCATAGATCCGTAAGAAAGTTTCCTCTCAATAGCCTCTTTGCTCTTAAGACAATAAAACAAAAGAAGGTATGCTTATTGGGTACACTCGCTTTTACAGTCCTAAATTAATGTTTGCAAATTCAGGTACCTTTTACGGTCTAAAATTATCTAACCTATACAACGTATTTTCACAGATTACAATTCTTTAAATCTAGTAATTTTTAAGCAAGTTGTCGAGATGGAGACACTTTTTAAATTAATATTACAAATAGCCTTGATGGTCATTTGTTGCACTTTTCCCAGTTTTCCATAGGATGAGGAGTTGCGATACTTTTCCGTTATACCCCGCAAATTGACGATTGGTTAGGTTTAGTCGTGATATTTTCGTTAAAACTAACTAAAATATTATGACAACCTAACCAATCGTCAATATACAAACGAACAAACACACTATTTCAGACTCAACAGGTACAAACATTATACAAGTGGTCCATAGAAGATTAAGAGATAGTCGTCTGGAGCACTGACTACAATATATGGTAATTATGTATATTAAGTCACTCAGTCATTTTACACACCAAAATACATTTTTCTAGTAGTATTTGATGTGATTTGTTCAAATAGTATAACCTCCATTTCCGTCGGAAATGAGATCCAACAAAGTTATAGTACTTTGAAGTTTGGCTCATTTTCAAGGGAAATGGAAGTCAAAATCTAAGCAAAACACATCAAATATTACTAGGAAAATGTATTTTGGTATTAATTAACCTAACCCTGGCTACCTAGCCTAACCCTGGCTTAGCCTAACCCTGGCTAACCTAGCCAACCCTGGCTAACCTAGCCTAACCCTGGCTAAACTAGCCTAATCCTGGCTAAACTAGCCTAGAGTATATTAAATCCTCAAAATAATATTCGCACCATTCACATGTCATCGCCACAAACATCTATCAAAAACTAACAGAAGTAGACTAGCAACTTAAAAGGCCTAAGAACTTAAAAAATCTAGCTCATATATCATGTTCTCATGACGTCACCAATCAAAATATTGGAAGGGCGGGAAAAAAAATGCAAAAATGTCATAATATTCAAATGTACATAATTTGTTAAGTACGCATCTGCGAGCATAGTGACTTATATGAAAATGATGAGAAAATTATGCTTTAATATTTTATAATTATATTTGCTTTTGATATTCTGAGTGGGATAAAATACATATTAACCCAATATATATTCAGAAGGGGGCATATTTTTGAGAAGATAAATAAATTAATTATTTTAAGCTATTTTACTTCACTGCGATGAAAATGACTGAGCAATATTAAATGTGGTGCATGGATTGTAAAAGTATATAATTAGAAACAAGTTTGAATTATAATATGTATTTCCTGTATCATGTAGCTATGTACCTATGTCTTACTAATGTAATGATCATTATATAAATTTATTGAGGTTTGTGGTTTGCGTATCATAAAATATGAGTGGAGCGCCGCTAATTACTGTTACTTCTTAAGGGAAACTTTTTGCCTTTTTAAATTCAAATACTGAACGTAAAAAACTTAGTACATACACGTTAAAAAATACGATTTGGTTATAACAGGATATTCATTACGTAGTCTTTACTTTTTGCATTTGAACTAATCAATATCTTAAATAAAAACTTAACTATATTAATTAGGATAATACCTCAATATAAGAAATAAGATAAAAACTAAAGTAACTTGGGTTGGAGTGGCATGCTCCCTCAGACCCGCCCTGACTGCTGGGCCTAATATAGGAACAGACAAGATCTCTGTGCAGAGACGGAGACAGCAACTGCGTTTGGGTGAAGAAATTGCAGAGTTAGTACAGCCACAGTGAAGGTATGTATCGGTATATATCGACTGTGGTACAGCACACCTAACCTTTCAGAAGCTGTTTAAAGAGGGAGAGAGTATATGTGATCTATCAAAGAAAGATCTTGCGAAAAGGAAACACCAAGAATGTTAACAGCTGAGGAAGGGGTGAGTTGTGTGGAAGATTGTGACAAGTAGACATAAAGAAACTGAGCTTTTGAGGCATTGAAAGCCACGAGATTTTCTCTGCACCAATCAGATAGTAGAAAGATTGGAGGTTAGTGTTACATTAAATTTCATTTGGAAAACATGAAACCACTGGGGCCTATCGAGGTTATTCAAGTCATGAGCTAATAATAGAATCCTACAAAACATCACTCTCAAGTCAGCTAACTAAATGTACAACTTATGAAAATAAAAACCCACAATTCTTTACTACTATCAAAGTAGTCTACAAACTTAACCCATCTGTCTCTAGTGAGGAAAAGTTACATACATCTAAATTGTCCAAACCTGAAAACATTTTGAACATCTGTATCATATCTCCCCTCATACAACGTCTCTCAAAACTAAACATACCTAGTTCCTTTAATCTAACCCTGTATTCCAATCTTCTTAGGTTAGGGATAAGCTTGGTTGCCCTACACTACACAGTACACACCTTCATGCATGTAAAGGTACCAGAGTCCTGATTTTTGGCGGGACTGTCCCGCTTTGGAGAAGTGTGTCCCGAAATTGTCCCGCTTTTGGAGATATTGAGCAAAAATGTCCTGCTTGTCCCGTTGTGCAGTACACAAGTGATGAGAAAATATTGGAGTGTTATGAATCTAAAATAATAACAGACCAATGCTGGGTGGAATTATTCTCTCATTTCAAAGAGAGAGAGAGATTAGTCATCAAGGCATGTTGGAATTAATTCAGTTTATACTATATCTCCCTGGAACTAATTCTTCTGTTGAAGTGTGTTTTTTCTCAAATGAATAAGTTGTGGACATCTGAAAAGTCACAACTTAAAGGCCCAACTCTCAAGTCCTTATTAGTAACCAAAATAAATTTCAAACGAACCTGTTTGGAATTTTACAATATTCTGAAATTTCCACTCCTGAGTTACTGAACAAGATATCATCCAGTGAAAAGTACTAAAATTAAAAGGTAAGTCAGGGGCATAAATCCCAGGGGGTCAGAACCCCCACACTTTTTTCTTTGAGGGGTTGGAGTATCTCAGGACTCCCTCACTTTTTGAGTTAAAGGGTGATTACTTGAGGAGTTGCTGAAAAAATATATAATTTCGTAGTGTTATGGTTATTCAGCAAATTTGCTAATTAATATTTTTATTGGTGTTTTCAAGCATTACGTAATACAAGGTGAAAGTTGTCAGTTTGCACTGGTGGAAAAGTGGTAATTTGACTCTGTTTCATTATTGTCTCTTATTTGATTTTTATTGTATATACTATATTTGGTACAACAGAGAATGGAGTATATATATATGTCATATGGGGGCTTGTTGTTTGCTGAAATTAATATTGAAATATCTGCTTATGATGCCACCAAAATGTGTTTTGTGAGTATTGCAATTTCAAAATTTTCTCAACCACGGCAGAACACCCCATCCCCCCACTGGGGCGTTCAGGATATGTCCCGCTTTTAACTTCAAAAAATCTGGTCACTTTATGCATGTACCATGCAGTTTGGAAGAATATGAATGATCATCCCAATAGTGGGATCATTAGTGTAAAATCAGGAATCTGTAGGTGCAAAGTTTCATAAGTTCAGTCATCTTTTCAACATAAAAAAGCGTAATCTTGGTTTAGTGCAGAATTTCTAAATAAATTCTGCAGACTAATAAATCTTTTCAAGATACTTATTTGGGGGGTGGGGTGGGGGAGACTCGTTGCATTTAAAATTTCTATTATTAATTATCCTGCAACTAAAACAAAACCATAAATTATCACACCCTTCATCACAAATGATTAAATCTCAGCCTGAATGAGTTTTGATTTATTTTACTTATGACTCATTCCCAACTCTAACTTTTTTCATAACTTCAGAATTATAGATCTTCAAAATTTTTAATGATGTAAACTAATAATTTAGACATTGAACAATTTACTATGCTGAAGCAAATTACTCAGTGTATAATTATGAACACTGATGCTTTAGTATATTTATAAATAAATTTAAAAGTTATCAATGTCCAAATTGAGAAATTACTTTGAACAGACTGGACCATGTTCAAATGTTTAAATAATGGCAGTGAAATCTATGATATAAGACGCTCTTAAACATCTACACAACAGGGACTGGCTAAAATACTGTGGACCAGCAGTTAGGAACTACTTCAATCAGGATCTAACCTCACCATGTCATACATCTGTAAAAGTTTTTATTTGGTACAGTACGTAATATTTTAGTAAAAAAGAGGGTAATTATTCGTTTTTATACCCAGTCTGTTTTTATGATGAGAACAAACTTTTCTGGTCAATTTTGAGGTGTTTTGCACAAATCTGCCATCCATTTCTTGTGTAAATGTGTAGTTTTCGAGATATCATCATCTCTAAAAACTACGCATTTGCACAGGAAATGGATGGCAGTTTCATACAAAACACCTCAAAATTAACTAGAAAAGTTTGCTCTCATCATTTTCATTTAAACTAATGAAAATATCATGACAACCTAACTAATCATCAAGGGTGTACAGTTGACCTAACTGGGCATTCAATTAATCTAACCAGGCCTTCAGTTGACCTAACCAGGCCTTCAGTTGACCTAACCAGGCCTTCAGCTGACAACTGGGTATTCAGTTGACCTAACTGGGTATTCAGTTGACCTAACTGGGTATTCAGTTGACCTAACTGGGCATTCAATTAACCTAACAGGTTAATATTGGTTTTCACTTAAATATCTTCTGATCTTTTTGTATTAGGCACTCGCTGTCACATTTCAGTAATTGATAAAAACATCCAATCCTTTGTCTTCATCTAGGGCACAATATGAATCAAGTTATCAAAATCACATGAATAGCACATCATAATTCTATCACAAACACCACAAAACTGAATCCAATTAGAAAAAAAAAAGCGAGAACAAAACCCAACCAACTAATTGTCGCAGAGTAGCAAAAAAATAGCCCAATTGGAAAAAATATTTTATGAAAAAAGTACATTATAGCCAAAACAGGAAATATATTTTTTTTAAAAAGTATATTTGAACAAATTTGCACAAGATATATATTTTCTTAGTCAGTTTTGAATGGCAATTCAATATATTATACTGTTTTAACCGTGTGTGAGTAGGTGAAAAGACAAATATTAACCAAAAACAGGATTGGCAATAATGTGAACAACATTAGTCAAGGAATATATTTTAAGAAGTTGTTTATTTGTTCATAATTATATAATAACAGAAAATAAAAGACATTATAGTATTGACATTACTCCTTGGACTAGTAACTTTCCTTCTGTAGACTGGCTGCTTAGAAACAAAATTTTCAAAATATATCCCATTCACTTAAAACCTATTAATGTAATGAAATTTAATTAATGTAATTCTCATTGGGTGGAGCCATTTTGTGCACTGTATAATATTATACAGTAACATAGGAACATAATCGTAATAACCTACAAACCATAAGGTAGTGCAGCCTTGAACCTTCCATTTTTTTTTAAATTTTATAAATAGGCCTAGTACCATAAGTAAAATTTCAGAAACAAAATCAGCCACATTTAAAAAGGAAATGAATACCTTTAAGCTAGTACATATAAAAAAATGATTGATTTTTCATGAATTTTAAAATTCTAGTGTCCTCCCTGTCACCCCATTTTATGATATAGTGAAGTAGGAAGTACCCTTATGGTTTGAAATTTGCCTAAACTTAAGACCGTGTAAGGAATTTACTAATTTTGCTGTTCTTTTCAGCTTCATTCAATAAAATAATTTTTTTTATAGTTTAATAAAAAAAAAAAAAAATTTAGTCTTTATAAGATTTATTTTAAAGAACAAAATTTAAATTTATACGAGGAAGAGTCATTCTTGAGGAGCACTGTTGAACTGAAAATCCAGAATCTTTAATCCTATTGTAAGAACCTTAGGGAGGCAGAAAGCTTTATTCAAGAACTAAAGAAGAATAGTTTATTCAGCTCTATACATTATGAAGGTAACTGAAGTGTGTTGTATCGTCTCTGATTTTCCCTTAAATTTGAAGGGAAATTGCTAAAATTATAAACAAATTAAATGAGTGAAATATGACTCAGTGAAGGTAGTTTGCGCGGGAGTCCTTCACTAAAAGTAATCATTTTATCAAAATAATTCGGATAATTTAATCTTGGAATTGTAGTAGCTAAAACAAAGGAACTATGGTAACTCATTTCCATCCATCATAACCTCCACACCTCTTTCTTTCATTATTTAGTCAAATGAAAGGATCCCTTGTCGAGAAAATTTTATAATCTTTGCTATTCAAGAAGTCTAATTAATATTTTTTATTGCTAGAAAATAATGATTAAAAAACTGTTTTAAAACTTTCTGCACCAAGAAAAATAAATTTAGTTCTTAAATTTAAGTAAAACCTTGAAAATAAGATGCTGAGTTTCTAATCATTTTAAAAAAACTGGCTTGATTTCTGTTTCTTTAATCAAGGGAATAGCTATATAAGGAAAATATAGAAAATAACTTCCAAATTATAATATATTTTATGAACTGAACTGCCATAAAAGACTTCAAGGCCCAGGCAATGAAATCTCTTCAAGGTGCATTTCATAAAAATATCATCACTCAAGGTAAAGATGGATGGATAGATGGAAGATGTACACATAATTTAATATTAATTTTAATATTCTTCTCACTGTTCAAGAAAATTGGGATCCTAATCAAGAATACTATTTCAAGACTATCTAGGGCCTAGTTCTCCAAATCCAGATTGACAGGTTAGTGAAAAATTCCTTGTACTACATACATACATTATCAAAAACTCATTTCCCAGTGAATTGAGGTGAGAAGGCAGGAACAACCTGGATATAAAATAGAGGTAGTGAAGAGGTAAAGGCAGAATGTAAAGTGTACATGTCCATTCACACAGGTATCCTGATGAACTAGCACACACCCCTCCCCCTAACATGGCTAAATTCCACATTTGTAGTGGTCCTTCCAGGCCTTTAAAAAAAACCCTGTACTAACCCATAATAATTAAATTTAAGAAACTTAAATGTGGTAGCTATGCTTAAATTTAAAATGCTTTTTTGAGGCACATAATTAGTGTTATGTATGCATCATTTTCAGCATCATGAGATCCCAACTTCAGTAACTTGTAACTTCAAGTGTCTTATTCATATGGGCTCCTGGTTTCAAGATTGTACTTCATAAATGTATGTATACCAGTCAGACATGGGTAATAGTAATAGACTATTACAGGATTTTTCAAGTAATAGTAATAGATTATTATTTTTTGGCTGTAATAGTAATAGAAGGCAAAGTAATAGATAATAGTCTATTACTTTTCTATTACTGTGGCAATGGACATATTGTGTGAATAAAGAACTGAAAAATTAACTAAATCTACTCTAAACTAAAATAAACATGTATGTGAACTAATATTGTGGCAAATATTTCCTTCAGTAAAGTAAAATTTATGAAGACCTACAGTCTCTGAAAGCTGTGAAATAATTATTTTAAAAAATTAATAAATAAATGATTAAATCTTTTACACTAAATAATATGTAATAAAAATAAAAGGTCATGATAATTTTGCATTTATTAATACACAGTATTAACTTTCATTGTTGCTTCTAGTACTTTCTGTTCACTGCTCATATCTACAGTTGAGCTGACCCTCTCACACATTTTAGGGAGGAGGGATAGAAGTGAGGAAGGCAGGAGATGAAAGGGAATGTTAGGGAATAGTGGGGGTTATTACTGACTGAAGTAGAGTGGAGCGGCAGTAGCACACAGCTTACTGTTTGGTGTGGATGCATTTTGCAGTGTCATTCGATAATATAGCCTACTTTTGTTACTTATGCACCACAGAAAGAGAATCAGATGTGCATGATTCGTTCATTTTTAATGAATCATTATTGTTTGTATGTTTAACTTTGCAATTCTTAATGCATTTCTACACTAGTTTTCTGAATATTCTCTGAACTGAGAATTTTCGAGAATTTTCTTTTTTAGAACATCTGAGGGGTTTTTCAACTATTCCGATACAGCTTAACTTCAGTTCCTGTCAAAATGGAGAAATTCTAAGTCAGAAGTGAATGATAGGATGTGAAGAAATAAATAAATTAACTAATGCAAAAAATTTATTGAATCATTGTATAAAAGACTGTATTTCAATTCAAAGTACAGTATTTACCAGGGATGGCAGTGATTAAATCAATTGATTTTTTTATGAAAAAAATTATTTTTTATTTTTTTCAAAATTATATAGAAATTAATAAAATATATCAGACAAAACACTTTAGGAACAAATAAAAATATCCCTTGTAATAATTAAGTGTTCAATTTCAGTTTTTCAGTATCATAGCTTTTTTAGAAAAAAATCATGATTTTTTTTAATTATTTGATTTTTTTCAAAATTATATATAGAAATTAATAAAATATATCACACAGAACAGTTTAGAAAGAAAAAATATCCCTTGTAATGAAGTATTCAATTTCAGTTTTTCAGTATAATAGCTAATAAATAAAAAAATGCTTTTTTATGAAAAAATCATTTTTTTTATTTATTTGATTTTTTTCAAAATTATATGGAAATTAATAAAATATATCGTACAAAACAGTTTAGAAACAAATAAAAAATATCCCTTGTAATTAAGTGTTCAATTTCAGTTTTTCAGTATAATAGCTTTATGAAAAAAAAGTTGTTTTTTTATTTATTTGATTTTTTCAAAGCTATATAGAAATTAATTATTGGTTACCCTGGTATTTATTCTGATTCTGACAAGACAATTATCACAATAACAATTCACAAGGAAATCACATGTAGATACTTGCTCTTGCTATACACAACCACAACTAACCAAGGAAACAATTTGCCATCCTTTATATACTATTTTCTCCCAATTCTGGAGTATTCTAGAATGTTCTGGAGTTGTCTAGAATATTCTCACACATTCTAGAAAGTTCCATAAGGTTCTGAAATATTCTAGAATTCTCTAAAAAGCTGCAAAACAATCTAAAAATTTTTAAAACTAAGAAAAAAGAAAATTCTCGAATATTCTCAGCAAATAATATTTTGGAGAATATTCTCAGAATATTCTCAGAGAACGAGCATATTCTCACCTCACATCACATATATATATATATATATATATATATTATATATATATATATATATATATATATATATATATATATATATATAATATATATATACAGGGCATCCCAAAAAAATGTATACACACTTTAAATACTTATAAATGCAGTGTTTATTAAAATACATTTCATTTTCAAAATGTAATAGAATCTACAGACATTATTTAATTGTTTTGTCAATGCCTGTTTTCAAACTGACATCCGCTCTGGTCCAGGCACTGCTGATAACGCGAAGCAATGGAATCGCAAACATCACGAAACATTTCGTTTGGTATTTGTGTGCATTCTCGTTCAATGGCTGCTCTCAATTCAGCGACTGTTGCAGGTTTTATAGCGTAGACTTTGTCTTTTAAGTATCCCCATAAAAAAAAGTCTAGTGGTGTGAGGTCTGGTGAATGCGGAGGGTATTCTACGAAACCCCTTCGTCCAATCCACATCCACATCCACATCGTGCCAAGTACCACTCGCAATACTCCACTCTTCGGTCCGGATCATCTTCATTAATAGCATGGACTAATCTTGGAATGTAACTTTTCCATTGACAGCGCTTCAAAATGCGTTGGACAGACGATTCTGAAATTCCTACCTCACGACTCGCTTGCCGCACAGATTTTCTTGGACTTTGGTGATACGTTTCCAGTACTCTTTCTTGCTTTGTGGGGCTTGTCGATGTCCATGGTCTTCCGGAACGCTTCTTGTGGACATTCTGAACAGTTCCATCGGCTTCAAACTTATCTCTAATTCGAGTGATGGTAAGTCGCGTTGGTGGATCTGTTTGAAACCCTCCTAAACTGTCTTTGCACTTCAACTGCATTTTCACACTTCCAGTAGCATTTTAGAATGAATTTCCTTTGTTCAAAGCTTAGTCTGACTGCCATTATTAATTCTAATGGGTTTAACTTGGAAAGAAAGAAACATCAATTGAGCTATCAGCTGTTAAAGTGTGTGTACATTTTTTTGGGACGCCCTGTATATATAATACTGCCATTTAAAAGCATGCCATTTATTATATATAACTTAAATTTTAGGCTTTAGGTACCTTGTTATAGTATTCAGCACACTCTGTTTTGTTAACCACCATACGCCACTGCTACTAGTCACAATACATGCCTTCTCAACCTCCCCACATCCTAGAAGCAATGGGTGTAAAATAGACATAATACATTTTATTGACCTCCAATTTTGTTTCGCTTTCTAGAAGTCACTATTTTGTTTCTAGAACATAGTAAGCAACATAAAAAATTGCCAATTTTGGTAACCAAAATGGACTGGCCCCCAGGACTCCTACTTTCTCTATACTGCATTCGGTTTCATTCCAAAGGTGGATGTTGTATATATGTATGCAATGACCTAACTTGCTTTCATATTCCCAAACTTGAATCCTCTGAATCTTACACCCTCTGGCTATGATTTGCACACCAATCTCAAACTAAATAGTAAATACATCTGCACTGTCTACCCTTCTCCTAATTCTGCTAACTACTCAAAACTCTTTGTCTACCTCACTTCCAAAGTGCAATACATTCTATACCACTCCTTTTGCTTAAACCTCCATTTTTGGAGATTTCAATGTTCACCACCACCTTTTGGTTTTTCTCCCATTTCACTGACATCCCTGATGAACTAGCTTACAACTTCTCCAACCTGAATAACCTAAAGCAAATTGTACAGCACCCTACTCAAATTCCCAATCACCATGGAGTTAGGCCCAACATTCTAGATTTAGTTCTCACCTCTCATCCTCCTCCTTACTCTGTCAAGCATTTTTCTCTATTGGACTCCTCCAACCACAATCTTATATCTGTTTCCTGTGCTCTTGCTCCAATTCAGCCTTTGGATCCTCCCAAGAGGAGATGGCTTTGGCACTTTAACACCAGTGTTTTGAGACCCTTAGGCAGTACTTCCCTGATTTCCCATGAAATGATTATTGGGGCCCTGCCAAGTGCAGTGAGCACATCACAGAGGTGATTCTCTTGAGCATGGAGGCATACATCCCATATTCTATTCCCACTATTAATGCATAAAAAACCTTGGTTTAACTTCGCTTGTTCCAATGCAATCCACAATAGAGAGGAGGCTTTCAGAAGGTACCATTGCCATCCAACTCCTGACTCTCACTTAGCTTATATTTCTGCCAGGAATCATGCAAAATCTGCTGCTGTTATAATCTTATTTCAGGTTGTCAATATGGGTTCCACAAAGGATGCATATACAGTATATATATATCTGACTTTTGGTCACCCTTCTTTCAGGATTTTGATGAAATGTTTGCTATTGTGCTGAACATATTAAAAGCTTTTGGTAGAGTCTACTACAAATCCCTAATTTCAAAACTGCCTCCTTCATTTCTATCCTTCTATCTGTGCCTTCATCCCTGATTTCCTTTCTGGCCATTCTGTAGCTATGGTTGTAGATAGCCACTGTTCTTCTAAAGCTGTTAATAGTGGTGTTCCTCAGAGCTTTGTCCTGTCACCTACTCTTTTCCATTTATTTATCAATGATATGTTAAGTCACACTTCCTGTCCTATCCACTTCTATGCCAATGATTCCACTCTTCACCTCCACCCTCTTCACAAAGTGTCCCTCTCAACAGTCACTCCATGCTTCATGTGGGACAGCTATGGTGCACCTGACATTTGATCTCTCTACTATCTGTGATTTGGGCAGAGTAAACCTTGTTGCTTTAAATGCCTCAAAAACTCAGTTCCTCCAGCTTTCTGCTCATCACAATCTTCCACACGACTATCCCCTTACCTTCAACAATACCCAACTCAGTCCTTCCTCTTCTCTCAACATTCTTATCATTTCCTTTTCTCATGAGCTTTCCTGGAAAGATCACGGGTACTCTCTCTCTAAAACAGGTTCTAAGAGGTTTGGTGTGCTATACTGGCTCCACAGTTTCTTTACCCCCACTCATTGTCTCTGTACAGAGGTCTTGTCTGCCCCTATATGGAGTACACTTCTCATATGTGGGGTGGCTCAACCCACACAGCTCTTCCTGAGTGTGTGGAATCAAAGGCTTTTCATCTCACTAATTCCCTGCCTCTTACTGACTGTCTTCAATCCCTCTCTCTTCACTGCATTTTTGTTGTTGTCTCACTCTCTCTTTACTATCACTATTATAATGGACACTGTTCTTCCGAACTCTCTAACTTCATGCAGTACCAGACTTTTAACACATTTTCATTCCTTTTCTGTCCAACTTCCTAACAAGGGTTAATCAGTATTTTCAATTTTTCATCTACTCAACCGTCAACTGAAGAACAACTTTCCTCGATCTATGTTTTCCCCACAGGGCTGTGGAGTCGGAGTCGGAAGCAATTTTGGTGGTGCTGGAGTCGGTAAAAATGTACCGACTCCGACTCCGACCTCAATATAAATTTTAATAAAATATGTTTTTGTGTGTGATATCACTGGCAGCTATGGTGGTTAAACCACTTAAATAATAAACACAATGTTTTCCATTTCAGACACTAATGCCATTAATTCATTTTTTCTTTTCAGATAATATTTTTTATTTTTAATGCTTATTTAATTTCGAGTTCTTTCTAAATTTCATAAGTTTTTAACTTTCAAGTCTAAAACCCCTTTCACAATGGCAAAAAGACTTCCAACAAAGTCTGCAGTTTTTTAATATTTTACAATAACCACAGATGGGAAACATTTCGTGTGTCAGTGTATGATAGAAGATGATGATGATGATGAAAAATTATGTGAAGCAAAAATCAGTGGTTTTACTGGCTCTGATAAAAATGCACCAACCAGAGCATCAAATTTGAAAAGACATTTGCAGTGTTTCCATCCCAAAATTTTAGAAGTTGTCATTGAGAAAGATAGTAATAAAAACCTTCCAACTACTTCAAAGTTAACAAAAGATCAGAAATCTACTGAACGACAAGCACCACTTACAAGATTCTTTACTACAGACAAAGTTACCGTAACAATGACCACAGATGATGATGCTTCACGTGGTGGTGATGAAATGCCTCTTGCGTAATTATCATCATAGCAGATTTAGAATTAATATACCTTCGGAGTCGGATAGACAAAAAATTGAGGAGTAGGAGTCGGTTTTTTATGTGCCGACTCCACAGCCCTGGTTTTCCCCCTGTCTATGACCTCCAATCTTTCAAATACAGCGTGTTCAGGCATCTCAAAAACCTTGGACCTTGATTTTGGTTCTCTTCTTCTTCTTCTGTGGGGGGCATTTTTGCAGGCATTTGCCATTGGCCCTTCCTGCATAAATGAACCATTATAACTTCTGACTACTTCATTTCCTTCATTTCCTTCATTTTCCTGTAATTTAGGTAATTTACACAATCTTGGCTAGCTACAACTAGTACGGCTTCTCTGTTTTAGAGATTGCTTTTAAATTCAAGAGCTCTAAAATGTAGCAATACCAGAATCTTTTAATATTTGAATGTTAAAATGTCATAAAAGTGTTATATTTTTAAAGAACTTCATATGAATATTAATTTTATAATACCCTCATCAGTATATGAAAGCACATTTTTCTACTTTTATTCCCTACAAATTCTTAACAAAATGTTAAAAATAAGCTCATTTTTATGGACATGCATGTTACCACATTCACGGTGAATTATCGCTGCAAGTTAAAATGGTATGATTTTTTTAAAGATGTTTATGAGTAAAGTATATCAGAACACTGATATGTTAATATGCAATTTGGATTTGTATAGTTACATTATATTACATTACATTTCATTTGGAAAACATGAAGCCACTCGGGTCTGTCAAGGGTAATCCAAGTCATGAGCTACATTTTTAATAATAATAATAAAATCTTTCAAGATGTCAAAAACAACTTAATTGGTGAAAATACTTAATTGTAATTTGCAACTTATACACAAACTCGATTAGCTCACCTATCTTGACAGTTTCTCACAAAAAAGGCACAAAAGGTAACTTCCAAATGTTCCATATCCCCAGGAAGTCGGGGTTAGGGACCCGAGCCAGGTCTACTTTAACCAGAGTCAATTAAGCCGGCCCGCCACCTCGCCGCGACGTAAGATACATAAAAGACAACTGCCCAACTCTGGGCAGCACTAGGGTTTGAACCCACGACTCAGAGGAGTCTCACCACTACTGAGCGGTTCCTAACTGATCGAGCCACGGGACGCTCTCCAGTTTTTTCATTAAAATGTTTAAGTTTAGATTTAAGATAGCTGTCTGTATTTTGGTTAGGTACAATAAATTGATGACAAACCTTGTAATGTTTTTAATGTTTATTTTTATATAAATTTTCAGTTGTGAGAATGGATCTTCATGATGCATCTTCTTCAGTAGCTTCATCAGTCTCTTGTAAAACATTATCAGGGTCGTCTGGAAGAAAGTTAACAAATCAGTTGCAAAAGAAGTCTTCCTTTGTTCTTGCGCCATCACAGTCCAGCCATGATGAATCCCTTAAAGTTTGTCTGAAACGACATCAATCCGTCCCCTGTGATTATGTCTCAGAATTTAATTCACTTTCTTTAAATGACAACAGGTGTAATGTAAGATCCAGATCATCTAGGCTTAATTCAGACACTGAATCTAACTCCAGTTTTCCTTATTTTGATTGTGATTCTGAAAGCTTAGTTTCTTTTGATGCATATTCTGCATATAGTCCTAGTAATGCCTGTAATTCTGTAGATGATTCTGCTTCTGACATTTCTTATCATTCTTCTATTCACCGCCCTCTGAAGAAAAGAAAATTCACAGACTTCAGTAATGAAGTTGACTCACAACATTCGTTTGATCATGAGACGGAAGAGGAAATGTGTAATGAACCCATAACAAATATTCCAAGCCAAACAGAATACGGAGAAGTTTATTTAAAGAAGAGAGAAATAAACTACGAGTCTTTAACTGTTTTTATATTTTTTCTGCTATTGTTAATAATAGGTGGAGTTCTTTTGTTAATAATAGTTTCAGTTTGTGAAGCACAAAATAAACGAGTAATTCCTTTGAACAATGTTGAAGAAAATTTATCTCATTGTTTAATAGGACACGAATTTACCAAATCTGTGATAATGGATGGCTTCCGTAAGTTCAGTGATAATCATGTAGAAGATAAAGTTCATTTCATGTGGTGGGTTGGTTCAGTAGGGATTGGAAAATCCTATGCAAAACAGTTAATCAAAACTTCCATTGCCTCTACTGTTAATGTGTTCAGTATTGTAAGTTCCCTGTTGCGAAAGGAAATTAATGCCATTGAAAATGAAGTTCAAAATTTAGTGCAGATTCTTGATATTTGTAAGCCCAACTTCATTTTCATTGATGGATTTGATGCTGAAAATGATATCGTTCTTAGATATCTACGTATCTTCTTTGAGCGACTGAAACTAAATAGGGGGAGAGACTTTCATCATATTCGGATGAAAGTTCTTATTGTTGTGATAGGGATTCAGGGTAGTCATTACATTACTCAATCTTACGAAGAACACGTGGCAAGGCCACATGAAACGAGGGATAGTTTTGCTTACAACAAATTGCAACAAAAATTACAAGCAGTTTCTCCCTTCAAAAGTATTGATTTTCCCTTACATTTAATAACTGTTCCATTTTTACCACTAGAGGTTCATCATATTGAAAAATGTATAATTCAGCAGTTAAATTTTCTCTCGAAAAGTAAATGTGCTTCCGAATCTGATAAACAGCTGGAAGAATTTGTGAAGGCAAGAAACTTCACAGTTAGAGAAGTTCAAGAGAAAGTTTTGAAACTTTTTAATATTCAAGCGAGAAATTCAGGTATGGTCGTTTCTTTTGGATGTAAAAGAATCTACCGTGTAGTCTCTTCATTACTGTTTCGGATTCCCAATGAAGAGTTTGACATCAGCTGATTCAATACAAATATTTTAGAGAGGCTTTTCATTTGCTCAAAGTAACTAATAATTTATAGGCCTGCTTAGCCTTATCGTTATTAAGCAGACCTTTAACCTATTTATACGTAGTAAGAGTTAAGTGGCTCAAACTCGAAGGTGGTTTGTAAGTGATAATTTGAATTCTCTTACTGGTCTCTTACCCATATGTATATTTTTATAGGGAAGCTGTAATTGAATTTCACACAGATAATGGGCAAATATGAAGTGCAGACGTGTGTTGGATTTGGATGGTGTGTTAACTGAAAGTAATTTATTAAAGTGAAGTATAATTACAAGCATAACAATAATGAACCCAAAAGCTTGGAACTACTTTTCTACCACTATGAGAAGTTCCTAGAAATTTATGAACGACGACCAAATATGTAAATGTGTGTAAATCTGGACCCTGCAAGTCCCCTGCAAAACGTACAATGCACTTCTTTTTACTGAAAAATACGTACATTACTAGTCTTTTTCATGTCCCATTTATAAATGGTATTGAACTTTTATTTCTATGGCAATACTTAAAATTTAGTGACTTAAAGTACCATTGATATGCTGGACTTTTGCTTTAACTTATTAAATTTGAATTGATGATTTAACATCGTATTAAGTAAAGTAATTCTTGGTAATTCTTTTTGTGCTGACATCATTGTTCGAAATTTTTTATTCTTAAATACTGTAGCTAGTCGTTCTTTATTATCGGATAAGAACACTGGGGAAGGAGAGCAGTTTGCCTGCATTTATAAAAATTGGTTGTAGGATTATGAAGAAAAACTTTTACATTCTCCATAGGGTGGGGCACGACGCTTGAACTTGGAACTGAAGGCGCCTAATCAGTTACACCGACAGGGATACATAGCAATCACCACCGGTAGCAGGTGAGACTGACGTCTCCATTTACACACACCAAGCGTTTTCATTCCTATGTGTTTCTCGTGAACTCTGTGCCACATCTGTACCAACTCCACGTTTATTTGCATGTTTACTAATTTTCTTCAACCGTTTCTCATTCTCACCTAATGAACAAATAACTTTTTTACTTCACAACTTTCCCGAACATCTTCATTTCTCGTACAGTCATTCCGTTTTATGCCAATCGTGCTGCTTAAATCATCTCAATTGCTCTCACTTTTGACTGAATTATCATGCCAAAAAGTCTGTTGACACACGTGCACTTTCATGTAAACTTCTTGTTTAAGTATACACTAAGTATTGCCAGCGTATCAAGGTTTTTATTGTTGCCGTGACTGACTTGACTTGCCTCGCTTCACTTCACACTTTCAATTTTCAATGTGCAGTTACGAAAGTTTGGTTACACTGCGCCATACGGCCCACAGTTCGTTTACAATTATTGGAACTGATGGTACTTGTACCTCTTGTCCATCAAACGCACCAAGTACGAGTATTTAAATTTTTACAATTTCGATTTTTCCTATTGATCACGATGTCGTAATAACATGCTGAATATAGCTTTTTCTTAAAAGAAAAAAAAGCTTGGAAAAGGGAGGGAATTAAAAAAGTTAATACAGTATGGTGTTGAGTACTTGGCTAAACATAATAGATGTTTATGACCACAGTATGTTTCAACATCCATCCTGCTTCATATAAACTAAATAAATTATTTTCAAGCCGATTAATCACTTTAGAAATTTCTTCCAGTGAGCCGATTATCGAAATTGGTAATTGACCATTTTCTCTGTTGGTGTGACGGGTTTATACATTTTGCTGAATGTTTTGTGTTTGGTCTTTTAAAGTGATTTTTGTGCCTTAATCTATACTTACTTATATATATATAATTTTTTTATTTATTTATTTTTTTTTTCTGACGAGAAATTGCAATAAATAAAGGTAACTTTATGCCGATGCTGTGGTTTTCATCGGCCTATCAGTTAAACTATAAATTAGTTAGCTATTTCTATCCTAAACTATTTAAATTGCAGAGTAAATGTATTCAAACTAAAGAATTCATCTTAATTATTTTATATCTATTTCATAGTGACGATCCTGATTTTCAAAGAATACAGTAATCTAATCTATGCTTAATGAAATGGGATAACATACTTCAAATATTGTATATAACATGTTTCAAATATTGTATAGATGGAAAAAAAAATTAATTTTTTATAAAATAAATAAAATTTTAATTTTTTTTTTACAATAATTTTAATATAAGTAACTGTGAAATTGGATATTTATTTTATTTAATTTAACCTTTAAGTTTTAGGCTCTACTGGGATCAGTACTTATTCGAAAAAAAAAATATATATATATATATATAAATAAATAAATAAATAAAAGCGAAAATACATGGAAAAAAATGTTCAACTTATTGTACAGTAAAGTATTTAGGTTAAATCAAGGTACAGTTTTTGAAAAAAGTTTGCCTAGAAACAGTTTAAAAAATTTTAAAATTATTGATTGACAATATTGTTTTTCTTTTAATGTTTTATTCAGTTTTTGGTGACGGTAATAAAATTTCAAAAACAATGTCACCAATGATTACTGATTAGTAAATTTTTATGCTTTTTAGACATTTTGTTTCGAGGGGAACTTTTTACAGAAACTTTACAACTATTATGAATATCGCCTCAAAACAGTTCACTTGAATTTTGTTTAATGATTTATTTTTAGAATTTTAAGTGTTGCAATTTTTATCTAATTTATTAATTAAAAATACTATGCCATAAATAGATTTCCTTTATTAGTAAATTATGATATCAGGGAATCATTGCTGATAAGATATGCATTGTTTTGACTTCAAGAAGTTTCATATTGGATATGAAGGATACAATGCAATTGCTCTTTTCCATTAAAAAATACAGCATTTCCAGTGTTTCATTCGCGTTCTGTAGGATGTCGGTGATTGGTTGACCCACAACCCAAATGATATATATTTTTATTTATTGCAACCTCGAGAATTAATACTTCGATATGGTTATTTTTCTCGAAATATTTCGAGAGCTGCGTGTACATAAGTTTTTTGAAGTATTCTTCCTAGTGTAGGTAAGATGGATATAAGTCGATAATTCGAAGGTAATAATTTGTCTCCTGATATGAATATTGAGCAAATTTTTAAGTACCCGAGGGAGAAGACTGACGGAGAGAGGAGTTGAATAATATTATTAAAGGGAGAGAGTGAGTATCGACAGTATTTAAAGACAGCGTAGGGAGTAGAATCGACGTGACATGATTTGTTTTTAAAGGCGGAAATAGCCGTTTCGATACCTGGTGGAGATAGGAGAGGAGGAGAAAATATGAGGCGGTCGGAACCAGAAAGGGCGAACTCGCCAAAAGTACTTTTGGCGAGTTCACCCTTCTGGTTCCGACCATTTCATATGAACTGGGAGATTATAAACATGTTCTTCTTATCCTAGTGTCTAGGACGCTGAGATCGGCTGTATTTTTTCTTACGGTAGTAAAGTACTTATTTAGATGATTGGGTATATCTAATGATCCTTCATAAGTGATATTTATTGTTATATTTGTGGGAAAACTACTTTCTTTCTTCCTATTAAAGTTTCATTGATAAATTTCCACTGTTTCTTAGAAACACCTTTGTATTTCTCAAATATATTGCTGTAGTACTCTGATTTTGTTCTTTTAATTTGGGGTATTTAGTTTGTATCCATAACTGGTGTAATTTTCTTGGGACATTGTGCCTGTTTTGACGTGTTTATAGCAGGAGCGGCTCGCAGGTAGGCACTGTGGAACTGCAGCACCCCCATGATCTTATGATCTTTATATTTAAAATAGCCTCTCTGTTTTTTTTCAGTGAACTTTGAGTTTTTAAATCGGATTATATCCTTTTTTCCTTAAACTATTTCAATGCCGAACGAATGAATCACGAAAGTAGCTTCAGCCTTCCCGTGGAACTGCGTACTTAGTTCCAGATTTTGTTCGAAACGCTTGAAACCTCGGTGGCGGACCTACGAAGAGCGAGTCAGAATCGCGGTTTAAGGGGATCCAAAGCACTGTGGACAGAGCAGTGCCGATTTGTTTGTTTGACGTGGTAGTTGTGTTGCTGTATCGTTTGCTAATTCGAAATTTAATTTCCGAATTGCATTTAGCAATGATTCGTTATCATTTATTTTTTGTCGTGAGATTGAAGTTAATTATATAATAATTGGATTATTTACAATATATAGCTTTCATTTCTTAGAATATTTTTTCGCTCAGAATAAAAACAGAAGAATGGAATTTGTTTATAAATAAGATTTTTGGCAAATTCGAAATTACCCGTTAAGCGTAAGTACCCTATAATTGATTTTATGATACTATTTTACTTATTTTTATGACTGAGTAGTGAGTAGTTATCTATTTATCTATTCGACTTTCTCTATCTCATATATATATACTGTATATATGAAAATGAAAAGGTTTATTGGCAGACTATAGTCCATATGACAAATATTATTAATACAATGACAGTTCATACACTAAGGATAAAAATATATACAATTGATTAGAAATAATACTGCACTGTCGAAGTTAAGTGGAGCTACAGACAGACGTTTTCGTACCAAGAAGTCCATAGCTTAGAGGATAAATGGCAGGACTCATGGACAGCTTGGATGATCGGGTTGGTTGATTTTTTAATTCTTTGCATTAGACTGTGTTGAGCACGTCTTGTTACCTCCGGGAAGCTCGGAACATTGCGGGTAGCAAACATTTGCGAAGCTGAGCATCTCGGGGGGTAATTTATGTAAGAGTCTAAAAGACCTGTTGTACAGCAAATTTAGGGTTCTGCCAGAACCTTTTTTATAATTCACCCAGAGTTGCTGACCGTATATATTACTGCAGAAAGTACGAAAGAGTGTGTCTTTAGCTTCACTTGTACAGAAACGAAAGTTCCTTATGGTCATATTCGCTTTAGCACACAGGCTTCGAGATTGTTTTCTTATATCCGAGTCATCACTCAAGGAGCTGGTAATAGTTTGACCCAAATACTTAAACTCTTGTACTTCCTCAATTACTTCACCATTCATTTTAAACCTTATATCAGCTGGCTGATTACAGCTTTTAGGATGAAATTGCATAACCTTATTTTTTGTAACATTAAAAAGAATATCATGTTTCTGCGAATACACTTCGCAGACATTTAGTAGCCGATCCAGACCTTTAACAGAGGGACCTATTAACACCATATCATCGGCATAAACTAAGTTATTTATCCTTGTGTTATCTATACAACATCCTACTGTTGCCTCATTAAGAAGCAAGTAATCCATCAATATACACATTAAACAGCATAGGGGAGAGCAAGGAGCCTTGTCTCACCCGGCAAGAGGAGCCAAAACACTCGGATAGTACATTGCCCCACCTAACAGTGAAAGATTGGTGGGAATACCAAAATTTCAATAAATTTAATATGTACATGGGAACCTTCCTGTCTTCTAGTTTTGCAAATAAAATATTGTGGTTCACCCTATCATATGCCTTACTTATATCAAGGAAACAGCTATAAATGGTTGAATTACTGTCAATGTATTTAGATATTGTTTCTTTAAGTACATAGATACACAGGTCAGTTGAGTGGGACCTTTTAAAGCCAAACTGATTAGGAGATGTCCATAGGAAATCATTTAATCGGAGTAACAAGAGTTTTTCTAGTAGTTTCGAGAAGCAGGAAGCGACAGCAATAGACCTGTAATTATTGCTGGACAGAATGTCTCCATACTTATTTTTGACCAGGGGCAAGATATATACCCTCATGAACTCTGCAGGGATATAGCTATGAGCAAGCATGGCTGATAGGAGCAATGATATATGCAGACATACTACGTCATTTGCATATTTTAAGTGCTCATTCGATAAGTCATCTACCCCTGACGCAGAACCAGTCTTTAACTCTTTAATTAACCTCTTTACTTCAGAAAATGATATCAAAATATTTTCCCTTGTCCCTCCCACAATCGTTTCGCTGCAATCTATCTTAAGATTATCCCTACTCACACTATTAAGAATGTTAGAGTAGTGGTTTTTCCACAGCTTTGCAATTTCATCCTCCCCCGACACCCATCGATTGTCGGAGGGAGGACATTTTTGACTCCCGTTTGATTCTTAACAAATTTCCAAAATTTGTTATTATCGTTATTTATGCGAGCTTCACAGGCTTTTGATGCTCGAATAGACTCTTCTTCCTGTTTACATCGCCTTATGGCCGCCTTATACTGACCCCGACTTCTACACATATTTATGTATACTGGTCCTAATCTGGGTCTACCATGAAAGCACCACAAATCGTAGGGGTCTTTCGATTCCCTCTTCAGGGGGGCAATAAAATCATTCCATCCAGGAATAACCTTAGTATGATAGTTGTAAGATTTAATCAAGGGGCTTCCTGCTTCTCTTAACAGGGATATTATCTTACTATAATACCATCTATGAGTTTACAGTGAGAATCATTTGAGCAAGGATTATTACAGGCAAGGTGCAAAATTTCTAAATTATTAAGAGGTGACATGTTCTGTCTTTGTATTCTATTCTCTGCTGCATATTAACATTGGACCAATCGACGCGATTATTCTTACCTATTGAGTTCTTGTTAAGTCGTGTTGCGCATAAATTGGTACGTTAATTAATATTTCTAATGGTCTATGATCAGAAAGAAGGAAATCATGCAAAATATGAACTCTAACAATTCGATCCTTTAGATTATTACTAGTGAGACAATGATCAATCCACCTGGTGGTACCACTCATATCGCTAACGTATGTAAAATTACCACTGGCTACCCGTAATACATCTACATCACTTATACTTAAATTGGCCGACTCGCACATGTTACCCAATTCTCCAAAGAATTCCGAGTTCACATGTGCGTTAAAGTCCCCCATTATTATACAGTGAGAATATTTGGGGTTATCTGATAATGACTTAATTTTGTACAGCAAATCAATGTATTCATCTAGATTACTGCCGTTGTTGTATGGTAAATAGCAGTTTACAATTAATATGCAATCATTGTTCACTTGTAATTCAATGCCAAACAACCTTACGTTATCGCTTGTTAAAAATCTTATATGTTTTGACAAATTTTTCCTTAATAAGAAAGCAACACCACCAAAAGGCCTACCGTCTACTGCTGATGACGCATGGTACACAAAGTCATCATGGATGGTAGAGAGGAATTTTAGCTCTTGCTTAGGTAGCCAGTGCTCCTCCAGGAGTATCAAATCTGCACTGTCGCAGATTTTATGAACATCTACAGTTGAATTCCTCACTGACCTTACATTATATGAGACTATTTTCAACAAGTTATCCGCCATGACTGATAGAAAATTTATTATTAGTAAGATTATTATTATTATACACAGTACAACTTTCAGGCATTACCGTTAGGGCGCCTATTATTATTATTATTATTATTATTATTATTTTTATTATTATTATTATTGTTATTATTATTATTTTGCCTGTTATCAAATCTCCTGGAAAAGTGAATAAACTCCTTAACAATAATACCGTCGGGCCATTGACTCATATTATACGGGTTGAAATGCACATTTACACCTTTAATTATTACTTTAAAAGAGTTATAATACGGAGATTTCGTGTTTAGTTTATTAACTATCACTATACTGTGTTCACCAATGATTTCTTCTATCATGTGTCGAATATCGCTTGCCTCGTTCGAGAGCTGAATTCGCGACACAAATAACTGAAAGTCACGAGCCGCCACTGGTTTATAGGTGTTAAATGTTTTTGCTGTACAGTATATCTTTTAAGAGAGGTTTATGTAACCACGATTTATTTTGCCTTTTATGGGTCGTGTTAATGGTAGGCACAGGATAAAGCTCGTTGAATGAATCGTATAGTATGTCTGAGAACTTAAATTTTTCATTTATGTCGCCTGCCCCTTCGAGGACTTCGAACCTATAATCTACTGAGTCTAATTTGTTTCAGACCTAAATTTTTATTTATTTTTCTGACTTAGTTGTACGCGACCTGTCTCCGGGATTTTATGATGACCCTCATTTAACGCTAAGAGACACAGCCGAAATGGTCAGAGATCTCCAGCAGAAGTATACCGGCTGTATGCTTGAGATGACCCTTACACCATATATGATCTCTTAAAGTTTACCCTATATAGGAGTAGTTACATGTGTAGCTCTCGTAATGGCTGGGCAGAAGCCATATGTTATCATTCTGTTTGAGTTTTTTAGGGTATCTGTGTTTAAGAGATCAGAAATGAAGTCAGCCAGGAAGATTGCTTGATGCTGTTTTATACTATCGTGACTTGAAATAAGGTCATTATTCTGCAAGAAATGGCTAAAACTTCCATTTGGAGGCCGGTAGATACGAATTTCATTTAAATTTGTATTTTCCAGCGTTATACTGTATATACGGTGCATGTTTCAATAGAGACTGACATTAATGTAATATCAGTGATTTGTGTACGTGGAATGGATTTATGTATGTAAATTTGCAGTGCTCTGCTCGTTACTTTATAAATGTAATGCCGTTACCGTTACCACAGTCTAAATGTAACGCCGTTATCGTTACAGTTACCATTTTTAAAAAGTAACGAGTAACGGCACCGTTACTCGTTACCGTTACTTTTAATGAAATGTAAATATAGTATATATATATGCATAGGTATATTATAATTTATATATACATAAAATATTATATTATATATATAAACATTCGCTTGTGCGAGTATGTGTTGGTTTGTATCCTCTGGTTAATGCATAGGCTATGAAGTCTGTGCATGCCTTCATTGCGTTGTTATGACTTATAAGGCATAATATTTTCAAAAAAGTGAAACAAAATTACTGCAAGATTTATTACTAGGAATTGCAACATGACAGAGGATGTAGCATACTATTGATACTAATTTACTAATGCTAGAATATACCAGGAAAGTTTAGTTTTGCAAATGGTATAGGAGTGTTAAGTTTAATAAACATATTTTTAAAGTTAGTGGATGGGAAGGCTGCAGAGCTAACGTGCCGTGAAGGCCCAGATGAGAGGAATGACGAAACCTCTGTTGAACTTAGGTCCCTCCCTGCTCCAGGGTTCTTCGCCTTTTTACTTTGACAGTGCTGTCAGTGTAGGGGGAGAGGGTGGATGGGGGTAGGCCAGGGCCGGATTAACCATTAAGCAAAATAAGCCCGTGCTTAGGGCATCAAGGGAAGGGGGGCACCACAGAAATTTTCCATTGTCGGATTTACCATGGATTTATTATACTATTATAATCGCGGCTTATAGCCTATAAGCTGTTGAAAACTGAATTTTATATATTCATATATAGTATTTATTTTTTTTCATTGTTTGAATTTGTAGTGAACAACAACCCTTTTGAGAGAATAAATATATTTCGTTGTAATCACACACTTTACGCTTTGCGTTATTATTTTGTTTATATCAAATCTTTGAGCGCCATATTAAAAATACATATAGATTAAATATTTTCGTGTGCTATAGTAAATGTAAAAACAAGATTCAGTCATGCTGAACTTTATAAAATAATTGTAGAAGACAATATTGAGTGTGCCTTCCCAAATGTAGAAATTGCCTTTCGTATATTTTTAACATTAATGGTCACAAATTGCTCAGCTGAGCGTTCATTTTCTCAGTTGAAGTATATTAAAAATACCAACAGAACAACTATGCAACAAGGCAGGCTGGATGCCTTATCTCTACTAAGTATAGAAGCAGATGTGTTACGTAAGATTAGTTTTGAGGATCTGATCAAAGACTTTGCAATTAAAAAAAGTAGGAGAAAACTTTTCAAATATAAATGAAGTGGAAGTATACAAAAATAAACATTATTTTCCATCTTACTGTAAGTTTTGTTTCATTTCAAAAAATAAAATTTTATTTTATGGTTTATTTTTGTTTATATTTTGAATTACATATATATGGGGCACCAAAATCTTTTAAGTGCTTAGGGCCTCTAAAGGTCTTAATCCGGCCCTGGGGTAGGCTGCCAGCATGCCAACGACTATCATGCACACTTCGCTCATAGAGAAGGGACAAACTTTTAACGGTTAATGAATAATTTGTGAGGATCGAAAGAAACTAATTGCGAGCTACGATAAAAAAGTAACGAGTAACGACTAACGAATGTATTTCCCTAAAAAACTAACGTCGTTACTGAAAGAGTTACTTGATTTGAAATGTAATGCCGTTACCACTACCGTTACTAAAAAAGTACCGCGTTACCTGACGGTCGTTACTTGTAACGCGTTACTGCCCAGCTCTGGTAAATTGAAACCCCGCTCCTTTTCTACCGTCACGTTATGTCTGAAAATATTTCTACCCATCTAAAGGGTACATGTCTTTAGTTGTTTCTTTTATTGTATGTTTCCGTGAGGACTATGATAGAGAATTGCGAAATTGCGAATCAGGCGAGTTTGTCTAAAACAATTCGTCTAAAATACAATTTGTCTAAATCAATTTGTCTAAAACAATTTGTCTAAAATACAATTTGTCTAAAAATATTTTGTCTAAAATACAATTTGTCTAAACAAACAATTTAATATAATATGGCATATAAATTGTTGCCTGATGTACAATGCTATTTATTACTTGCCACGCCCCATCTTAAAAGGTTACCTCTTGTGCGGAATAGTACATCGAAATCAGTTATCCCGGAACCCATAACCCGGTTAGGTTAGGTTAGGTTAGGTATATTATGAAATAAAATCAACCCATTTTCAATCTTTTCATCCTCACTCCAAATTTATCAAGCAGACAAATGCATTTCTAGTTATCTTCAGTTATTAGTCAAATTGTATTTTAGACAAATTATTTTTAGACAAACTATTTTAGACAAACTATTTCGATGTACTATTCCGCACAAGAGGTAACCTTTTAAGATGGGGCGTGGCAAGTAATAAATAGCATTGTACATCAGGCAACAATTTGTATGCCATATTATATTAAATTGTTTGTTTAGACAAATTGTATTTTAGACAAATTATTTTAGACAAATTGCATTTTAGACAAATTGATTTTAGACAAACTTTTAGACAAATTTTAGACAAATTGATTTAGACAAATTGTATTTTAGACGAATTGTTTTAGACAAATTCTCCTAGACGCAGAGAATTATGTTCCGTTTAATTGTAATGAATTTTGTAGCTCTTCAAAATTAGCAAGTATGCTTCTTACTTTGAGTTAGAGTCATAAATTTCTTATTGAAATTTAGATGGTCGGAACCTGTCACTTATATCGTATTAAACACTCTCGGAGACAATATGTGACGGCTTAAGAAATTCATTAACGCCTTCATGTTTATCTCGTAACAATTCGAAAAGGCTTGGAAGGTCTTTCAGGGAAGTATGGTAAGGAATTCGACTAAGAAGAGAAGGCAATAAAATTTTAAGGAAGCTGAAAGGGAGGGTAAAATTTGGGCAGGATGTT
>JAJOZX010001997.1:0-167500 GCA_023014485.1 Bathynomus jamesi
AGGTGTCCTAAGATGATTCGGGTCCCCCTTCGTCGCGTGACCCTTTTTGCTACGGAAGGGATTAAAAACAATCGTGTTTGTTAATAGTTTATATCGTCTTTATTTTCCCCCAGTAACAGCCGCCCTGGGTCCGGTTCTTGGAGTGGGAAAGGGATGGAGTTTGGAGAAGGTCAACAGGTCACGGGTCAAATTAATCTGGTCCTCCTCGGCGCCCAAGGATTGGCACAGGATCTCCAGGAAGTGATAAGAGTAAGTTTAGAAAAAACTGAAAATTTTGAATTGTTTTAGCCGAATTTTTGACGCATACCACGATGACTGCCTTTGCCACAAACGATGTGGGAGGTTTTGAAGGGATTGATGAAGGGATTGATGAAGGGATTGATGAAGGGATTGATGAAGGGATTGATGAAGATGGGATTGATGAAGGGATTGATGAAGGGAATAAAGTACTTTCAAACGCTTAATGGAATTCGATGGACGGAAAGAGATTGTAAATACGAGAATCAAAACGCGTTTTTTTAGTGTTTCTCTCTAAAAAAAAAAACTTTTTTTTAATGTATTTTTTTACGCTGATTAACCGGGGGGGGATATTACTTTTTTGAATTTGGTTACTTATTTTGCGAGTTTATTATATTTGATAATTTGATTCTTTTATGAATGTCGTGTATAACTTGATCCCCTCGGAGGAAGAAGTAGCTAAGCGACAAAGTAAGAGAACGCAAAGTTGCCATTTCGACGAAATATTTTCAAAAGTTTTTTTTTTTTTTTTTTTTTGTCGCTTAGCCACTTCTTCTTAGGAGGGTCTCGCTTCTCATAATAACTTCTTCATGCAGAAGAATAAAGGATTTGTGCATAATTAGGTATTCAACTTGTCAGCGTAGCGTGGTGTCTTATTCTCTGTGGTGATCCCCTTGTCTTTGTGTGTGGCGGGGGTAATTTAGTTTGTTTATTCCCGAGCTCAGAGCGCCCCCCCCCCCCCCCCATCGAGAAGAGGAAGTGGGATCTTTGATAATGTACGTAATTCTGTGTTTTCGAACATAGAGGAAGCGCGCCATTCCTCGCGCGAAGTTAAAGGTTGTAAAATAGATTTGAGTGATCGTTTTGCGACTTGGATCGTGACGACTCGACGATCCTGCGTGCGGCCAGGTAGAACCCATTAATGGCCATTGGTAGAATTTCCTACCGACAAAATTGTTTGTCGTTATTGCATCACTTTTTCTCATATTCACGTGATCTTCGGTATGAGTCATTGATATGACTCAATCTTTTCATATCAATGACTCGTATCTGAATACGAGAAAGTGATGCAATAATGGCAAATAATTTTGTCGGTAGGAAATTCTACCATTGGGCACTAATGGATTAATATTGCGCAATTGCGGGCACCCTGTTCGAATCTCGGTTTTACCGTGAAAGTGCTTCTTTGTAATAGAGTTGATTTAGCGCCTTGGTCGTGTTCCTCGTACAGAAAAAGGTATTCGCTTATCCGACTTCTTTCGGAGATATTAATATAGAGAGGATAGTCTCTCTACGCGGAAGACTCTAGCATCAGAAATTCCTCGTGTCATTTGACGATGAAAATTAATTTGTTTTAGATATTCAATTCAAAACCTTAAAACATCTAGTTTAATTACGAAGAACAGTTTCGGAAATAAGTTCGTCTAGAAAATTAGTGTGAAAAAGCATGAAAAAATTGGTAATTGATATTTTTTTATGGCTAACGAATTTAAGAAACGATATAATAGCTATTAGTGATTAGTAATTTTTTTGTTTTTAGAAAATTTAGGTTTCGAGGGGAATTTTTTTCCGATATTACATTGCGGAGGTCTGTTCCCAATTTTGGACATTCCCATCTCAATCTCGGTCCAAGATTGAGGAAATTCTCCAATAGATCTATTTCCGTTCCCAAAGTAGGAATCTCACTTTTAGGTTTTTCATACAGAATACCCCCTCCCCCCCCTCTCGGGCGTGCAATTGCGTCTTTCATTTTTTTTATACCCATTCCCAAGTCTGCAATTGCCACTTTTCGGAATGGAATGTGGGTGGAAATAAATCCATTACAGATTATTCCATTTTTGTTATTTGTAAATTTTTTTCCTTGATTCCATTTATGCCCATTTATTCGAGATTTTATTTTTTCCTCGTCATTCCATTTTTTTTTTATTTATATGGTTCACCCTCGTTTGGCTTCTCTTGAATCAGAAAGGAGTTCCTTTTTAGTTCTCTCCTTACTCGAGGTTCAGTCAGTACGTATGAGTGACATTGTATTTCGAAGGAAGGTTTTGCTCTTAACTGTGACTGTCTCCTCTTCTAGCGTGGTTGTGATGACGACGAATTCGAACTGGAGAACCAGATCTTCACTTTGGATTACAGAATAATCGATGGAGATGTTTCCCTTCCGCAGAATTCTTTCAAAACTCCCGAATTCACCCCCAACGGTCAGTGAGTGGAAGAGGTAAGGGGAATCTCCATGACAACGGGAGATTGCCCTCTCACCCACGACCCTTTTCCTTTTCTTTTATGCCATCCTGCTGGGAGTTAATTCGTGGCGACCTCGCTCGCGACACCGCTTTTTATAAGATCAACGAGGTTAAGCGATGTTGACGTCTGATCCACATTTAGGTGATGTGGATAGTTTGGATATATATGCGGGAGGCGGGATGTCGATCCTGAACCGTCACTGAAACCCTCATAAAGTAATATATAAAATGTGTGTGTGTGTGTGTGGGGCTAAATCCCCAAGTAGCGCCAATAGTAATCAACTCTTTTTTTTAACCAATTAAGTCAGGTTTTCTTGTACGACCTACTTTTTTTGAGGTTAGGATAGATTAACTCGGATTAACTTTAACCGAACCTAAAACAAATCAGTGTGTGTGTAAAGGGGTCATTTTGAAAACTTATAGAACCCCCATACTCCGCTACTTTAACACGAGCTGAAGTGAATAAAAATTATTTAACCTGTTGGACCTACTGGATAGAAATGAGCACGGACGAAAATTTACACATGTACGACACACACACACACACACACATTAGTATACATATCCAAGACGTCAAAGTGAACAAAAAAGTTCCTATGAACATAAATCCGCAATCGCTTCGTTTCCGAGATGTATTGCTTTTTTTGCCGACGACGATCCAATTAAAATGAAAGCCATTAAAGTTTATCAAAGTCGTAGTTGTCTGGTTGTTTAGGAGCTATTTTTCTTTTGTTTTGATAGTATTTTGTTAGTTGTCATTTTAGAAACCAAAATTATTTCCTCCATTTCACGTGTCACACTCGTGTAATGTTAGTGTTATGGAGCAGTATTCTTTTAAAGAACTTGCTGATATGCATCTCCCGTTCGAAGAGATGCTAGGCAACGCAGCTGCTGCCCAACGCCGGTATGCTGAAAGGTATCCTGATAGGCATTAATGTCGAGGCCTACATTTCTTTCAATTTACCGTCGATTACGCGAGCGAGGCATGTTTCGACCAAGACATTTGAATACTGGACGGACGTCCACGAACTCTACAAAACGTAGATGTAGAACATTCTTCTAGCTCTACAACAAAATCCGCGTACAAGTATAAGGCCAATAGGTCATATTTTTTTGTATGGCGTACATTAAGGGAACAACAGTTACACCCGTACCCACATCCAACCGGTACAGAATTTACTTTTACCGCGCGACTTCAATTTTGTTAATGGATATCCTGAAAATTTGCCCAAGACCCAATGTTGTTCTCGAGTAAAATTCTTTTTATGGACGAGGCATACTTCATTAAAAATGGCGTACTAAATCTTCATAATACGCATTCGTGGGCGGATGAACATTCACTAGAAATCCGTGACAAAAGATACCAACACCAATTTTCAATAAACGTTTGATCGGAATTCTCGGAGGTAATTTAATTGACCCTTTCGGGTTAACAGCGCTTCTTACGGGAGATTTGTATTTAAATTTTTTAAGGTAGATCTACCGCCATTATTGGAAAACGTGACACACGCTGTTTGACGGCAAATGTGGATACTCCATGACGGTGCGTGCATCCGCTCACACTACTATTCCTGTTAGAAATTTCCTGAATGAAGAATATACTCGGCGGTGAATTGGGCGGCATGGTCCCGTCGCTTGGCTACCTAAATGCAATCGACTTTTTCTTGTGGGGTTATTTAAAAAAAATATAAAAAAAATTCTTCAAGATAAGAAAGGCATAGATGGAATTGTCACAACGTGTTCAAAATTGTTCAGAAACAATACGCAACTATGTAGGTGTTTTTGAACGTATGCGGCAAAATTTTCACTGACGCGTTGAAGCATGTACTCTGATGCGGGGAGACCATTTTGAGCACTTGCCGTAAATGAACTTTGATGAACTTTGATGAACTTTAGTGACTTTCATTTTAACTGGATCGTCCTCGGTAAAAAAGCAATGTATCTCGCAAACAAAGCGATTGCGGATTTATAGTTATAGGAACTTTTTTGTTCACCTTGACGTTCTGAATATGTATACTAATTTATGAAACATAATTTGATAACACCCTGCATGTGTGCGTGTGCGTGCGTGTGCGCGCGCGCGCGCGTGTGTACGTGTATCAAGATCTAAGATTTATTTTGCTTGCAGGTATTGTGTGCGTTTACAGCAATGGAGTGTGTCTGGATTATGTTAGAGAGTCGTTGGAGAAGTCTTTGGTGACCCAGTTGGAGAGAGAGGAACCTACCCCCCACCCCCCTATCACCGTCCTCTTTGCTCCTGACGCAGACATCGACCACAACACTGCCGAGCACTTGCACGACGAAGGAGCCAGCCTCGCCGACAGGTAGGTTGTAGGTTCCTCCGAATGGAAGGAATGAAAAAATCTAGGGAGACCCTATTTAGTGTCCCTAGTGACGTCACTTGGCATTTATGGTCGCGTGACACGCAGATTATTCCTTGGAGAGTAGTAGTGTTTAGTGATGTCTAATCCAACCAACCAACTAGTGGTATAGGGCCGGCCTGTTAATCCGAAATTTCTGGGTTTGAGCTTCGACCCGGACATCAGATTTCAGCGACTAAAGCGCCTGTGTCTTTTTTGGTAAAGTAGTGGTTCGGTTTCCACGTGAAGCCGGGAACTAGGAGCTAGTGGAACTCTAAACCTCGTCCTTTGGTTTCGGTGTTGGCGTGCTACCGATCACTCCATCCAGACACCCACTTAAAAAGTTTCGTTCAAACGAAACTGATAATTATTTAGGCTGTTTGACCATGCCCCGTTGAACTCCTTTGACCCCCGTTTTGTTTTTGGGTGGGGGATTCGGCAACTCGCTGACTCCGTAACCTTGCGACAAGAGTTCGTCCCACTAGCTTCTATTTCCCTATTTTATTAACTTTTTCTCCTTCGGTCTTACTTCAGTGCGATTATTACATTTCAAATACAATCCTCTCAGGATGCAATCACCCCAAGAAAAAATTAATCCCCCAAAAATTAATCCCCCAAAAATTAATCCCCCAAAAATTAATCCCCCAAAAATTAATCCCCCAAAAATTAATCCCCCAAAAATTAATCCCCCAAAAATTAATCCCCCAAAAATTAATCCCCCAAAAATTAATCCCCCAAAAATTAATCCCCCAAAAATTAATCCCCCAAAAATTAATCCCCCAAAAATTAATCCCCCAAAAATTAATCCCCCAAAAATTAATCCCCCAAAAATTAATCCCCCAAAAAATTAATCCCCCAAAAAATTAATCCCCCAAAAAATTAATCCCCCCAAAAATTTATTATTATTTGTGCAGCCTGCAATGCAATTTCCTCGATGCTGGTTTGAGCGTTGGAGCGAGCGAAGGTCAGAAGCTGGACGCTTCATTGGTATCGAAAGCCCTCCGGTCTCTCATCATCAGTATTCAGCATCGGAACCATTCGCTCGCCATTTTCAACAACTCCGCCACCATTGCCAGAGATTCTCAGCCCGATATTAGGTAAAGAGTCGTTTGAGGACCCTTTCGGACACTTTTCGAAGGTGGACCTTGTCACCGACCGACAAAATTTATTGACGTAGAGAAATTTCTCGACAGTGTTTTTTGGGCATGCCCTAACAACGACGACAGCATAAGATGATCTAATCTAACCGAAGTTTGATCTAAGTTTACCTAACCTAATTACACTTGACCTGCATTTATAATGGCTGCCCCGTGTGGGTGTGTGAAATGTAAAGGGAAATAAGTGACGAGCAAAAGAGAGAAGTGGCGCAAGTGTTTAAAGGTGGAAGGTTTGATGCGTGATTGTGTGAAACGGACGAAAGGAGGTAGGGGTATGTGAATGTGCGACAGCGGGTGTGGCGAGAGGCGTGAGCCTGTGGAAGGTTTGATGCGTGATTGTGTGAAACGGACGAAAGGAGGTAGGGTATGTGAAGTGTGCGACAGCGGGTGTGGGCGAGAGGCGTGAGCCTGTTGATGAATGATGTATGCTACGAAGCGACGAGAGATTTCGCGTGTCAGTTTCCAGGCTGCATGTGTGAAATTTAAATTTGCGAGAACGAAAGTGGCAGTTGTGGTTGGATATGCGCCGTGTGATGTAAATGTGAGGATGAGAAAGAGAGCTTGAGTGTAATTGGAAGGGTGCTTGAATGTTATGAAATGTTTGTGATTGGAGACGAATGGGAAAGTTGTTATCGGTCCGGAGTATAAGGTGTTGGGGAAGTGTACCAGGACTGAATGATAATGGGTGTAGTCTGGAAGAGTTATACACTGAGAGAAAGCCGTGTATGACGAATTGCTTTTATGAACATAAGGGAATACATGGCGAGAGAAATATGATAGATTATGTGCTCGTGAAAAGAAGTATGCTGAAAGGGGTATTTGATACACGCGGGTGTACTGCGATATACGAATGTGGGTATCTCTGACCACACGATGGACCCGTGTAAAGTGAGGTTGTGTGAAGAATGGAAGAGTTAATAGAATAAAAGGTGGGTTACGAAAGTATTAAAGTGGAAAAGATAATGGTAAGACAGATAGTGGATAAGTACAGGAAGAGAGTAAATGATGAATTTAGTGTAAAAGATGCGGAACAAATGGATATGAGCGAGATGTGGAATAGGAATGTCAGATTAAAAGTGAAAGGTGTGTGTGTGTGGTAGGTAGGGGAAGTTTGCAGAGACAGGTGCGAAGAAGAGAGCAACAGTGCGGTGGGATGCCGAGGTTTCATCAGCGGTTGAGGATAAAAGGAGGAAGTGGTGGTTGAGTGTGCAGGTTAATTGTGATAGAGAAGAAAGTCGAAGAAGAAAGAGGGTGTATGAAGGTAAGTGTGAAAGAGACTAGTGCGGTGGAAGAAATTGAGGATATTTAATGAGTTTGGAAGGAGGAGGAACGAGAATTACGTTGCAAATAAAAAAATGTTCTGGAAGTAGGCGCAGAAATTAAATTAAAGGCAAGTTTAAGAGTAAGGGATGAAAATGAAACAATACTCGCAGCAGATGTGGATCTACGGAATGGATGGAAGGAATATTTCGAGGGTTTGATGGGTGGAAGAGATGAGAAGAGTGCAATATAGATATGATGGGATTTGGCGTTGTGAGAGCATGACAGAATGTCTGAGAACGTAACCATAAGTGAAGTGAAAGCGGCGGTTCACAAGTTGAAAATGGAAAAGCGGCAGGTGTGGATGGAATGTATGGGAAATGATTAAACATGGAGGATTGAAAGGGTTGGAGTGATTGTGTGTATATGTCAGAGTGCATGGACAATTAGTAGCGTGCCTGAAGACTGGAAGGAAACCATAATCATAATCGTTCTACTGTACTAAATGGGAGATGAAAGGAGTGAATGTAAGAACTACAGAGGTTATAATTCTATTGTGTAGTGTGGAAGGTGTATGGTAGGATAGTGATAGAAAGAGTTCGTGATAATACGGAATGCTTGGTGAGTGATGATCAAGGAAGATTCAGAGGTAGAGGAGTGTGTGTGTGGATCGATTGTCCGCAGTAAGACGAATGATTAAGAAAATGTGTGAAAGGGATTGCAAGTTATACATGGCATTTATAGATCTTGAGAAAGCGTTTGATAGAGTAAATAAAGAAGCATTGTGGGAGGTCTTGGTTGTATACGGGGTTGGCGGTAGATGATGAATACAATGACAATTTTTTGTTTCGGTGTTGCCATTTATGAGGTTTTTCTTATAAGATTTCTTTTTCAGAATTATTATGTGCATGTTGTGCGGAGATCCTTTCTCCATCGACAACGTCCTTAGTCCGTTTGTTGAATCACCAATGGGCTGTTGTAACCGGGGAAAGGTCAATTGCCCTCCACGCCTTTTTAGGTAGGTCCTAGGTCCAAAAACTTGATCCGTAGGTAGACCGGTTCAAATGGGGAATGTACTAGATTATAGACACTAGTCAACCAGAAAAGTACCTGGGGGGGGGGGGGGCGTTAGGCAGGAGACAGGGAGGGCAGACACTCCAGTTTCTCCTGTCACTGTCCTCTTTAACTGATCTTTTTCCATGTCCCATCTAACCTGTGAGCGTTGCTGCACACGCTCTCAGAAACACGCTTCTCCCTCTCCTTCACTACACATACGTGCTTCTTACACACAATCTTTTAAAAAATAGAAAAAAATGCCATCGTAAGCTTTGGAGACCTTGTTTTCGGCTATCTCCTCCTCAGAATCTTATAGTTTCAGGGAGCGAAGGGGGCGGGGGATGAACTTTTACGGGCGCTCGCCCTTGGTCCCTCATTCCTGATAAAAAAAAATAATGGTAAACGGTCTTCTTCGTCGGGAGAGACGCAGCTTCAGTACTTTGTCCACTGTGACCAGAATTTATTTATTTTTAATGCGGAAGGATGGATCAAGGGCGAATGCCCGCAAAATAATAAAAAGTCCTAAAATCAAGATCGAAAGCTTTCGAGATTGGTTATTGGAATCGTTTATGTTTTTAGTTTTGTATTCAATATTTAACCCCTTAACCCATTAATGCTCATTGGCCAAAATTGCTTCTCATTATTGCATCACTTTTTTCACAAAAGTGATGCAATAATGACAAACAAATTAAATATTTTAAATAAAAAATAACACAATAAATACGAAAAACAACCCAATCGGGACACATCCCTCCAACGACTGCCTTTTTTTGGGCATTTCACCCTTTCTCTAGACCTATTTAGAGGTGTTGCCAACTAGCACTTTATATTCTTAATTTCAAACAAACCATTATCATTTCTTTATTAAACAAAACATTATTAAATTCTTATCAACAAAACGTTTAATTCTTATTAGACATTATTATTATTATATTATCTTTATTAAAAATCAATACACTACAGTTAATTTTTTACGGTCTTCCTTCAATAATACGAAAGTTTTCCTGAAAACGTGTCTTTGTTTTGTAAATACTTTTGTTTTTTACATGTTTACTTGTCAATTTAAATTGGTAGTATCGATTAATGTATGTGTGCAGTATTTATGTTCTTTAATTGGTTCTCCGTATGAATACGGATCATTTATTGCACTTAAATCCAATCCTTCACACACACACACACCACACACACACACACACACACACACACACACACACACACACCACACACACACACACTATGTGAGGTACCCGGCGTTGCCCGGATTAATTGAATGCCCGGTTTGGTCAACTCAATGCCCGGTTAGGTCCCTTGACGATTGGTTAGGTTAAGTCGTGATATTTTCTTTAGCTTATAGCGTTCAACATCCACCCCGGCAACGCCGGATCGTTCCGCTAACATACAAACAGGCTGACCGACTCTGTGTTGATATTCTTCATCGTTAGCTTATAGCGTTCAACATCCACCCCGGCAACGCCGGGTCGTTCCGCTAACATACAAATCATCCCATAAGAGGTTCCCGTGCCAAATTTGGTAGCTCTAGGTCAAACGGTTTGCGCTTGCATAAAGGACAGACAAACAAACACAGACGAAAATATATATACGGTATATAAGATTTTTTTTTTTTTAGTTCAGGAAGAACCGATTCGCCTCTATTTAAAGGGCATATCTCAGCGGAAAAACAAAGAAAAAGTGAGAGGAAAGACAGAGGAAAAAGAAAGGGTGGAGGGGACAGTCGAAGTGGAAAAAGACCAAGGACTGCAGGGTCGAGCCCCATCATCCTTGGGTGCTAGGGCCGGGAGGGCGCACGTGAAACCTCCAGGAACAAGCACGTACAAACGAGCACAAAGAGCACTCAAGAGCACGAGCTTAGAACCCCCTTGCGGGGAGGGTATATAAGATATATAAACAGCGTGGTGTATCGGGGCCAAAAAAAGTAACGCGATACGATACTCGATACATTGGCAAAAAATGTATCTCGTTACGATACTAGATATATGAACAATATATGTATCGCGGTACGATATATATATATATATATATATATATATATATATATATATATATATATATATCACACATGGGTAATAAATAGTAATAGATCATAATTTTTTGGCTGTAATATCAGGCCATCCCATAAGTAATGTCGTTTTTTACGATAGATTAAGTTTAAACTAGTCCTACTCGGTTTAAGCATAAATTTTCCGAAGGTTATATCTAAGAGGAGATCTATCGTGTTTCGCTACATACTTTACAGACCTTGACCAGTGAAGACGTGTATTTTGCTTTATGTGAACCCCTCATAAACATGGCGGTATCAGAAGAGCATATCAGGCGTATAATGTTTTAAGAGTTCAAAAAAGGGAATAGTATTACTGAAGCAACGCGAAACATTCAGGAAGTTTGTCAACGATATTCTGCATGTGAGGAAATGTCAAAGATAGTTTCAAAAGTTTAGGAATGGTGACTGCTGTTTGACAGATGCAGCACACACTGGACGCCCTGCTGAGTTTGATGATGACCTGCTGTTAGCCGCATTTGAAGAAGACTGTTCAACAACTGTCGAAGAATTGGCCCAGAAACTCAATTCATCCCCGTCCACCATCCATCGACATTTGCAACAACTCTGGAAAGTGCCTAAGTTAGGAAAATGGGTGTCACATGAATTGTCGGTCGACAATCTGAGGGTGCGGGTAAACATTAGCGCAGCTCTTCATTCCCGTGAACTCCAAGATCCGTTTTGCACCGTTTGTGACTGAGATGAAAGTGGATACTGTACCAGAATGTTAAGCGCCGTCGACAGTGGGTTTGTGCCGGAGAACCAGCGACACTACAACCAAAACCAAATCTTCACTCTCGAAAGGTGTTGCTTAGGGTTTGGTGGGATAAAGGTGGTGTGATACACTTTGAAACCTTACCACACAACCAAACAATCACCGCTCAAGTCTGTCAACAACTGGATCGATTGAACACTGCACCAAAAGAAAAGAGACCTTTGGTTAATCGGAAAGGAATCGTGTTCGACAACGCACGTCCTCATACCGCTCTGATCACTTTTGCAAAAATTGAGGAGCTTGGGTGGGAAAAACTTTCACATCCTCCATATTCTCCAGACCTTGCGCCTTCAGATTATCATCTCTTCAGGAGTCTGCACAACTATCTTGACGAGAAACAGTATACTTCTTTAGATGACCTGCACACCAGTCTTTGTACGTTATTTGCCTCAAAACCGCCTGAATTTTATAAACATGGCATTGAAAAGCTCGTAGGACGTTGGCAGTGTGTCATTGATTCCGATGGAAAATATATACTAGATTAAAAAGTTTCAGTCGAGTTTTTATTTGTCCTTCAAATTCCGATCTAAAAAACGACATTACTTATGGGATGACCTGATAGTAATAGAAGGCAAAGTAATAGATAATAATCTATTACTGGCAAAGTAACAGATAATAATCTATTACTTTTCTATTAGTGGCAATGGACATATTGTGTGAAGGAAGAACTGAAAAAATAACTAAGTCTATTCTAAACTAAAATAAACATGTATGTGAACAAATATTGTGGCAAATTTTTCCTTCAGTAAAGTAAAATTTATCAAGATCTAGTCTCTGAAATTGTAATGATTTAGTTGAAACAAATATTTATTTGGCTGCCTCTCCGCCTCAGCCTGGATCCCCGAATCCAGACACTGCTACAACGCCAGCTCAATGCCATCTCTCACAGGGTCCCCCCCCCCCCCCCAAGGGAGCTTGGCGAATTTGGATGCTGGGAATGCAGTAGGGGGTCATGAGGCGGCATCTTGCACAATGGTTGGAAGGAGGGGCCGGAAGCGAGCAACCCCTCCGAGAATTGCAACCACTGCAGTAGCTAATGGTGGTGGTGGTCCCTCAACAGGGTCTGGTCCCACTCATGCACCGGCTAGAGGGAGTCAGTCTGTGGCAAAGGTTGGCAGAGAACGGCGGGGTATCATAGGGGCTGCCAAAACAGATTGTATGATGGCTGTACCAACGAAGACCGCAAACATTTTCTTCTCAAGATGTCGACCTGATCCTACGGCCGAGGAGCTGCAGGCATTTGTGGAAGATAAAGTGAACCTTCAGGTCACATGTAGGAAAATTGACTCCAGATGGATGGACTATGTACAGTTCCTTTAAAGTTACAGCAGTCTATGATGATCCAGGGGTATTTATGGATCCAGCAGTATGGCCGGAACTGATATATGTACGGCGGTTCTATGAGAAAGGGAAAAAAAAACTTGCAGCTCCTCTCGCAAGTGCTGCAGTGGGTAATTATGGAGACATCATGCGTCGTACTATGGAGGAAATCCAGCTGGGTTTAATGCTGTAACTGCTGTGCCTGGTATAAGTGAAATTAAACATGGAGAGATGGCTGGCAGAACTCCTGCATCTTCCTAATTGCAACATTGAAGGTAATCTCTCATAACTGTAGAGGCCTAAGCTTAGGCAATAACAGCAAACACAGGCGGATCATAATTGATAAGCTGTTAGAGGATACTGATATTCTCTGTCTGCATGAAACATGGATATGGAAACAGGACTTAAAGGACGTGAATAGCCTGTCCAGTAACTTTCGTCGGATAGGGGAGGCTACCAGAGATAAACAAGATGGTCCCCTTGCAGGCCACCCACCTGATGGGGTAGCTATTCTATCTGGGTTGGGGTATGGGAAATATATTAGTGAATTAAAACTTGGTTTGAATTGGCTAACTGGAATAGAAATTTGTGTAGACAATAAAAAACTTGTAATTCTGTGTATCTATATGCCTTTTCAGGCAGTTGATAATAATGATGATTACCTCATTAAATTGTGGCAGGTCAGCAGTATTATTCATGAGTTGGATACGACATGCGTAGCTGTTATTGGTGACTAATGCTAATGTGCTTAATGATAATTCTTTGTTCATCAACCACTTAAAAGCCTTCTGTGAAGATAATAACTTGACCCTTTCATCCATGCATAGTCTTCCTCGTGATAGCTTTACTTATGTTAGTGATAGTTGGCACACCACCTCGTGGTTGGATCATTGTATTTGTATGTTCATTATACACAATGATTCACTGGCCTACTTAGTCAGTGTTCCAGACAACTATCTCTTAATCTTCTATGGACCTCTTGTCTAATGTTTGTACCTGTTTTTTAGTCTGAGATAGTGTTTGTTTAACGCACTGCTTCTAATTGCATTTAAGTAGACATAAAGATCCTTTTCAAATGAGTGAAGCACCCCACATACAAAAGTAATAGTAATAGATGAAAATTATAAAAATAGAAGGAATCAATAGTAATAGTATGGGAATAAACTCAGAATGGTTCCCTGAAGTTTTTTTTGATACACACAGACCGTGCATGGAACAAGGAACTCTTCTAGGATAATTAAATCCACTGTAGTCCAAATAAGTAATGGTAAATGACAAATACTATAGCTTTTTCTTTTTCATGATGCTAGCCCGACGTGGGTAACTGGTCACTCGCAAAGAGGTCCCAAAAATATAGCTTCCCTCACCAGATAGCTGGTGAGGGAAGCTATATTTTTGGGACCTCTCTGCGAGTAACCCGTTGCCCACGTCGGGCTAGCATCATGAAAAAGAAAAACTATGGTATTTGTCATTTACCATTACTTATTCGGACTATAATGGATTTAATTTTCCCAGAAGAGTTCCTTGTTCCATGCACGGTCTGTGTTTAACATATATATATATATATATATATATATATATATATATATATATATATAAAATGAAACAACTTGATTTCTTTGTTTTTATGGAATTTTACAAAGTGACTTCTCAAACAATTCGTCAGACTGACTGAAAGCACCGGATACCGCGACTCTGGTAGTGGGATTGGGCAAGGGAGAAGATCACTGACTGAGTCTGTGGTAAAGTATCGCGTTACTGACACTTATTTGTATCGTATCTTTCGATATGATACAAATAATTAATGTATCACGATACTACGCCACCGTGTGTGTATGTATGTATGTATGTATGTATATATATATATATATATATATATTTATTCGGACACCCCGGAAAATCCGCATTTCTGCAAATATCACCTTCGCCGAGAGGTATGCTGGGAAAAAGCGTGGCGAAACTATAATGCTGAGGTGTTCTGTTAAGTTATCAGTAACTGTTGTGAAGCCATGCCGCGCGGACGTGGACTCGTCATCGGATGTTATTTAAGTAACGTTTCTATACAAAACATTGCAGCCAAACAGGATATACCAAAGTCGACTGTAGCGGATGTTATGAGATGGAAGCACGACGGTGCAACTAACGCGAAAAAACGTTCCGGACGACCACGCAAACTGACGGAACGTGATAGAAGAAGTCTGGTACGACATGTCAAGAAGTCCCGCACGTCCTCTGCCGCTTCCATCGCTGAGGAGGTAGGAAGAGCATCCGGTACCTCCGTTAGTACTGTAACTATCCGCAGAGAGAGGCACAGACTCGGTTATTATGGTAGAGCAGCTGTACACAAGCCACTGATTACAAAAGTTAATGCCACGCGTCGTTTGGCCTGGTGTGTCTCCCGTCGTTCCTGGACCGTGGAGGACGAAAACTGTTCTTTGGAGCGACGAGTCGCGGTATTCACTCTTCCAATCTGATGGCGTGTTTGGGTGTGGCGACAGCCCGGAGAACGGCTTCTTCCTGACTGTGTACGTCCAACGGTGAAGTTCGGTGGAGGGTCCATCATGGTATGGGGTTGTTTTTCCTGGCTAGGGCTCGGCCCGTTGGTTGTTATACCCACTACCATGAACGCTGACGTTTATCTCGACGTTCTGGACAATTCGGCCCTCCCTACACTGTGGCAATACTACGGAGATGGCCATTGTTTGTTTCAACAGGATCGAGCTCCCTGCCATACTGCAAGGCGTGTGCATGACTGGTTTCGTAAAAATAAGGTGGATTTGTTAGACTGGCCTGCTCAGAGCCCCGATCTCAACCCAATCGAGCACATGTGGGACGAACTGGAGCGACGGATACGAAACCGCACACCACGCCCGGCTTCACTTGCATCTCTTGCATCAGCTCTGCAAGAGGAATGGCGAGCCATTCCTGCACAGACTTACCGAAAACTGGTGGAAAGTATGCCTCGACGTGTTGACGCTGTAATAAAAGCAAAGGGTGGACCTACTGGTTACTAAATGCCATAATAAAACCATTTTTCTCAAAACCATGCGGTGTCCGAATACTTTTGATCATATAGTGTATATATATATATATATGTATATATATACCATTTAGGATAAAAACGAAGACGTAGAGCAAAAAAGTCATTATATTTGGCTGCAGCCGACGTTTCGGGCAACTCTACCCATTTTCAAGGCCTAATAAATAAAAAGCTAAAATTAATGCATGAAAAAAAAAAATATACGAATGTCAAAAACAAACTAATTCATAGCACAGAATAAAACCACTTAAAGAATAAAATTAAAAGCGTAAAACAAGCATAAGCCAAAACAAAAATTAAAAATTATATACATGACAAATAACACATGATAAAAGTAAACTTTAAAACTAAAACATTCAAACATAAATTAGTTAAAAACTTCACAAATAAAAGTTAAATGAAAAAACGCAAAAGTTCACGAAACATACCATGCTCACTTGACAGCCACAAACAACTGAGGCGAAAGGAGACAGGGTCAAGGGGAAAAACAGAAAAATTTAATTTAGTTGGTAGGCATTCTAATTAATATAAAGGGGGTAACAGCTAGAATCAATATTTAAGCTGGAGTTCAGAAATTTAATGCACAAAGATTCATAAATACGGAGAGAGGACGGACATTTTAATGATTTAAGAATTTTAAAGTTATTAACGGAAATATCAACTTTACACTTAACAGAATGATTTCTAATGGCAGACTGTTCCTTTTTAGATAAAACTTTCCCTGTCCTATGGCTAATACCCATATGGTAGTTTACCGTCAGTTGATGGAGTGGGGATGGGGCCCCTTGGGTCCCGTTTTTTGCGAATATTTTCATGTCTCATCTTGAGGAAAGGGCCTTCTGTGAGTGCCCCCCTCACCTTAAGCCGAAATTGTACAGACGTTATGTTGATGACACGTTTGCTTTATTCCAAACGGATAATCAATCAGTTCAGTTTTTAAATTTTTGAACACACTGCATAAGAACATTATATTTACGCAGGAAAAGGAAGTTCAAGGTTCTATTCCTTTCCTTGATATTTTGGTTTCCAAATCAGGCTCAACTGTTTTAACTTCTACATACCGGAAGCCTACTTTTACGGGTTTAGGTTTTAATTTTTATAGTTTTTGCGATTTTAATTACAAACTAAGTTCCATTCGCACTTTAGTGCATAGAGCTTATAATATTTGCTCAAACTTTGCTCTGCTTCATAATGAGTTTGAATTCCTTACTGATTTTTTCTTTAAAAATGGTTTTCCACGGGTTCTTGTACAAGGTATTATTGCTAAATTTCTTAATAATGTTTATTCCCCCAACCTTATCCCAACGTATGATGTTCCTAAGAATTGTAAATATCTTGTTTTACCTGATCTCTACCAATTTAACACTTGTGTGAAAAAGCAATTGTTGAGTGTGGTGAGGAAATTTTATTTTCACACTGATTTTAAGGTTGCTTTTGTGAATAATAATACCCTTGAATGTTTTTTCCGTTGTAAGGACAAAATCCCCCCTGCGATGAACTGTTCTGTCGTTTATTTGTTTACCTGCCCTGGGTGTTCCAGGGGAACTACGTTGGCAGCACAGTTCGTTCTTTGCAGGCAAGATTTTGCTCCCATATGGGTATTAGCCATAGGACAGGGAAAGTTTTATCTAAAAAGGAACAGTCTGCCATTAGAAATCATTCTGTTAAGTGTAAAGTTGATATTTCCGTTAATAACTTTAAAATTCTTAAATCATTAAAATGTCCGTCCTCTCTCCGTATTTATGAATCTTTGTGCATTAAATTTCTGAACTCCAGCTTAAATATTGATTCTAGCTGTTACCCCCTTTATATTAATTAGAATGCCTACCAACTAAATTTTTCTGTTTTTCCCCTTGACCCTGTCTCCTTTTCGCCTCAGTTGTTTGTGGCTGTCAAGTGAGCATGGTATGTTTCGTGAACTTTTGCGTTTTTTTCATTTAACTTTTATTTGTGAAGTTTTTAACTAATTTATGTTTGAATGTTTTTAGTTTTAAAGTTTTACTTTTATCATGTGTTATTTGTCATGTATTAATTTTTAATTTTTGTTTTTGGCTTATGGTTGTTTTACGCTTTTTAATTTTTATTCTTTAAGTGGTTTTATTCTGTGCTATGAATTATTTTGTTTTTGACATTCGTATATTTTTTTTTTTTTTTCATGCATTAATTTTAGCTTTTTATTTATTAGGCCTTGAAAATGGGTAGAGTTGCCCGAAACGTCGGCTGCAGCCAAATATAATGACTTTTTTGCTCTACGTCTTCGTTTTTATCCTAAATGTTTAAACTACGTCTCCTTAGGAGGGATCCTATTTCATATATATATATATATATATATGTATATATATATATATATATATTATATATATATATATATATATTATATATACATTCAACTGCAAAGAACACGCAGTATAAATAACGTAAAGAACGACGCTTGTATAGGAGATATTCCGCGCAGACGAGAAAGAAAACAACAAATGAAAAAATGAAGTACCACCTAGGAATCGAACCCGGGATCTTCCGATTGCCGGTCAGACGCGATAACCACTACACCATGGACTTCACTCTTCCAAATGCCGTAATTCCTCTACATACTCGCAGAAACCATGCCCCAAGGGGGCACCTCCCGCATGCCGTAACATTATATACATTCAACTGCAAAGAACACGCAGTATAAATAACGTAAAGAACGACGCTTGTATAGGAGATATTCCGCGCAAGACGATATATATTATATTATATATTATATAATGTGTATATATATATAGTGTATATATATATATATATATATATATAATCTATTATATATATATTATATATATATATATATATATATATATATATATATATATATATATATATATTAATTTGGGAAAACCGATTCGCCTCTATTTAAAAGGGCATATCTCGGCGGAAAACAAGAAAAGTGAGAGGAAAGACAGAGGAAAAAGAAAGTGTGGAGGGGACAGTCAAAGTGGAAAAAGACCAAGAATTGCAGGGTCGAGCCCCATCATCCTTGGTGCTAGGGCCGGGAGGGCGCACGTGAAACCTCCAGGAACAAGCACGTACAAACGAGCACTCAAGAGCATGAGCTTAGAACCCCCTTGCCGGATATATATATATAAGTAAAGTACGCAACCCATGGGAAACGATTTATTTCAGAGCAAGTGCTGGAAGTGGGCACTGTTCTGTGCTTCACACAAGTGGATACGGCGATTCATGTTCTTAAAGACCTTTGCAAACGTTTCCTGTGAAATTGCATCAACACACTTCTGAACTCACGCCTGCAATAGAAGGAAAAAATCATTATGTGCGTTTCTCCATGGGTTGCGTTACTTTTTGATCACCCTATATATATATATATATATATATATATGTCCCTATTTCAGTGAAAAAGTAGCGAAAAGGGTAAAATTCAATAATTATAATAGAAGCTACATTTAATGAATACTTAAGCATATGATTCTACACGATCATCATCAGTATCTCTACAGAGTTCGAATCTGTCAGCAGCATTGCGGAACACATTTTGGAGCATGACAGGGGTTATCTTTGTAAATGCTGTTACGATACTAGCACGTAAATCTTGCGGATCTGTAACTCTCGTTTGATAGACGTTTGAATTTGATAAGCCCCATGCACAAGAATTGAAGGGCGTTAGGTCAGGAGATCGAGTCGCCCAGGTCCTGTTGCCTCCACGTCCGATCGACCGATTTTGGAAATCGTTCATTTAGTATTCCCGAACAATGTTTGCGTAATGACATGGTGCCCCATCTTGTTGAAAGACGACGGTGTTTAAAATGCCATCTGAATGAAGCTGGACATTTATATGCTCGTATCGTAACAGCAGTTACAAGATAACCCCTGTCATGCTCCAAAATGTGTTCCGCAATGCTGCTGACAGATTCGAACTCTGTAGATACTGATGATGATCGGTGTAATCATATGCTTAAGTATTCATTAAATGTATGCCTTCTATTATATAGTTATTATTGAATTTTACCCTATTTGCTACGTTTCACTGAAATAGGGACTTTATAAACACCCTGTATAATGTAATATACCCTTCACCCACCTCCGTCGGTGTTTTCGACGACTGCAAGAGAATGTTCGAGGTAATTGTCTCTTCGTACCACGGAGCGAACGCCTTCAGGGAAGATTTAGTGCATGGCTTCATTCTCATCTTTATTCGACGAAGAGAAAGGCGTCCTTGGCCACTTTAAGCCTTTCAGCCACATTCCTAACCTTCCTATACAGGTAAAAAGTTGCTCAATTCAGTATAACACTTCGTATAAGATCCCGTCTGTTACGTAACCTTCAAAGACAGGCGGTTAGTGAACTTGATTCAAATCTTTCATCGTTCTTCGGAATTTACTTATGCCTTACTCGAAATGAACTATAGCTTAAAATGAGTTTCGCTTGACACTTATTCCCTCGTCTTACGCGTGTCCCCTCGTTTTACCCTCAGATCCTGGCTGTGACGGACACGAGTTCAGCGTCCGCCTTTTTCAGTTCGGACGTATCGCAACAGTTGATTACGGAGGGAAATAACATCGCTGACAGGTTACAAGCGCACTTCATGACGACAACGGCGACGTGCCAACAGAAATGTAACTATGCAGTGCCTTTGGTTGGCGTACGAGGGAAAGAACGATTGGCATAAAGTTTTTGACTTTTCAAAGAGGAGTTTGTTAGTTTAGTGTGGTCAGAAAGTGGGGGGGGGGGGTCTGATTTAAAGTTAGTGGCATTCGAAAAAGTGGAAGAAGGCTTAAGTAGGTGAAAGGAGCTGTAGAAAGTGAAATTACGTATTACTTGGTTAAAGGAATTACTCCTCTTTCTCCCGTGGTTCGGATCCCACGTAAAGTTGTAGGTCCCCTCCGTCATATGACCTTGGATATCGCGGAGGAGGTTAAACAAAACCAATAATTATTATCTTTCTCATTTTCATTATACATCGTAGCCACGTTGCGACACAGCTTCCCGTTAGAGCAACGAAATTGAGCGACGTTGGGTCTGTATTGTAGTTGGATGGGGGAACCATTTTTCCTCCGTCCAGATGACGTAGCAATCCTTAAGTAAAAAATGGATCAGATCCCACATAAAATTTTATTTAGATTCCCTTCGTTATGTGACCTTTATAGATGTTACGGAGGGGGTAAACATCTCCCCCCCCCCCCCCTCCTCGAAAATAAATAAATAAATAAACTCAATTGACTTTTTCAGCTGCTTTTTACACGCCCTTCTTCAAGGAAGTTTGGGACAAGAAACCCGAGATCGAACAAGCCTTCCACATGGAGGATCCTTCGGGGCTCGATGACTCTGGGGAAGGGACCCTGGAGCGACCCCGCCACCCGCCGCATAGGGGGGGATTCCCCCCTTTCCTCAGGAGGAACATGCCACAAAGATCGCAGTCGGCAGAAGGGTAAGATCCTTTAGATTATTCCCTCCGCCGGTGTGACGTTCGTTTGAAGGGTATGCGGTATATGGGCATGATAGTGGTTCCTTTTTCTTCCCCTCATTCTCCGTTTGGCACTCCCGTTGGCAGTAGCGAGAGTCAAAGAGCCAGTCTTGACCCCTCTGATTGTGTGCCCCCCTTCTTCAGGAGCAGCTCTGAGATCTACGAGACAGTGCCCACCGACGGGTCACTGGGGGACGGGCTGGACGAGCCCCTGTCACCACCTTTTCCTTCGGATCCTCCCCTCACTCCCTCGGATGACTCTGACATTTACTCTCACATCGATAACGACGAAGAGGAGCACCTTGTAAAACCTTCACAACTGAAGAAACATCATCACAGGTTCACTCAAGGTTAGCACCACTTGACCTTTGTTGCTTCCTTGAATATATATATATATATATATATATATATATATATATATATATATATATATATATATATAATGTGTATGTGTGAGATAAACTGATTGTCTTGAAAAAGGTTGGGTGATTGGATGGGAAGAGGTTTTTTATGAAAAGTTTGTGAGAACTGGATTAGAATTAAGGTTTTGGTTACCGTGGCAACGTACTTTCGTGTGTGTGTGTGTGTGTGTGTGTGTATGTATATATATATATATATATATATATATATATATATATCTATATATATCTTTTGTTTATAAGTGGCGATCATCCGTATAGCCAACATCATCATTCGTCCCCCCCATCCCCCTTCCCCCTCTCATCGTCATGTCACTACATCATGATGTCAGTGTCGTCATCACACTTTAAGCGAGACTCATCACCTGATGTACCTTTTGTATGCTTTAATTGGGGTGCATTTTTAATCTTTCAATTATTTGTTTTTTTGTAAAGTAGGTGACTTTTTTTTTTTAAATTTTCAGTAGGTTCTTAGGTCACGTGATTGTTGTTGAAAGCTTCTGCAAGCTAGGCTGTCTCACGAGTCAAGTGTTTTATTTAATCGCTACACTGACTTGTCGGGTGGTCGGCACTTATTTTATTTTCGCCTTCGTTAATATTTGGTGTCGTCGTCGTGGTTGATTTGTTTGTTTAGTTAGGGCTCTTTTTTTTTTTTTATTTTTTATTATTATTAGATGTTTTGTTGAGTTCGCTGTTCACTGTTTTACCCATTTTGTTTTTACTTTATATATATATCTGTGTGTGTGTATATATATATATATATAATTTTATATATATATTTTTTTTTCATTACATACGAAGGTCGGTACGAAAGTAATGCGCCTCATTTTTTAGTTTATATATATACTGTGTAATATATATATATATATAATATATATATTATATTATATTATATATATATACCTTTCAAATGTTCCGTACGAGGATTCCTCGTTTCCCGAAGGTCAAGTTTGTCGCCCCTCCTCTCGAGTTGGCCTGGTGAAGTAGTGAGTTGGTTTCTTGTACTCTCCACCTCGCATAGCCAGGTACGCCCGGCTCATCGGGGATTGTTCTGAGCCAGGCGTCTAATCTTTTGAAAATGTCCACTGCAACACCACTCGTGTTCCTTAGGTCTTTGGGCAGCTGATTAAACAGTCTTGGTCCTCTCGCAAAAAAACTATTTTCCTTCAGGGTTAAGGATGTTCCCTGTCTAGCCTTTAATTTGGGAACACGACACAGTCTTCCTTTTCTACTTTCCATCGTTGTTTGGGGATTTACAGGGTTCAGAGTAAGATTAGGGGCTAGTTTCTCCCTTATTTTCCAAGTGTAAATAATGGTGTATCTCTCTCTCTCTCTCCTCCTTTCCAGTGAATATAGGTTTAATTCGCGTAACCTTTCCCAGTAATTTAGTTCTTTGCACCCATTGATCTTGACTGTGAAGCTTCTTTGAATCCCTTCTAGATGTCTAATATCCCTTTTTTATATGGACATGTTAGGAGTGAGCAGTAGTCGAAGTATTCCAATATACAGGGTGGCCCAAAAGTCGCGGATCATAGGAATTTTCAGTGTTGACTAGAATTTTTTTTTTCTTTTAGGTAGGGGATGGCTGCGAAATTAACAATAGACGAGAGGGTGAGCTTGGTTTTAATGTATGGAATACCAGGTACAACAAATCGATAATTCGGTACAGAATTTAAATTCTGTACCCATTCATCGATTTGTTGTACAGGGTATTCCATGCATTAAAACCAAGCTCACCCTCTCGTCTATTGTTAATTTTGCAGCCATCCCTTATCCAAAAGAAAAAAAAAGCTATAATCAACTGAAAATTTCTGATGCGCGACTTTTGCGCCACTATATATATAAAATCCCTGACGAGGTGTACTTCTGAATACACGAAAGGCCTTGGAATTTTTTTTTTTTTTTCCCTTGTGGATTTGCATCATATAACTCCAAGACTATAAATTGGGAAGCAATCAGATCGCACATGGCCCAAATAGAGTGGAGAAAAGATTTAGAGATTAAAACAACTGAAGAAATGCTAACAACCGTGGAAGAAAAACGCTGAGAATTTTAGAAAAATATGCTCCGAAATCACAGCCAAAAGGAAAGAGGAGCTGGCTAGAGAGGCAAAAGAGAAGAATATTCCGCAAAAGAAAGAGAGTGGAGGCGAAGTTAGCCAACTGCGGAGATAATGTCGGGAAAGTAATATAAGAAAAACTGGGGGATATCGATTGGGAAATACAAGTTCTGATTAAGGACCATACAGAGAGGGTAGAGGAAAAGGTAGAAGCAATAAAGGAAAATCCAAAAAACTTATATACAGTGGTGAGCTGGAGCCGGTTCGCACCGGTTGTTAAAATTTTGAAGCATTTTAGAACCATTTGTTAAAAATGGTTACGAAAACGGTTATAAAATGATCTTAAAACCGATTAATCTTATAAAACGGTGTACAAAATAAACTTCAAGTGCAAAGGAAAAATAGCACTATCTGGCCATTTGGAAATTACTACCTAATTAGTATTAAATGAGGTATGTATTTAAATGTTCTTAAAAATAATAATTTCTTTATCTTGAAGCTATTTTGTAATTACCACCTAATTAGTAAGAACTAATATACTTAAATATTCCTCATATTTTCTCTTCAAATTTATTCTAAATTTATTTTTTTTATTAAGTACGAGTACAACTCCCAATGACGCAATGCATTGCCACTTCTTATGGAGAAAGGTACAAAAACTACGTACTGTGGTATATCCTTTAAATCAGAACTTATGTAGGGAACTGGTTGTTAAAATTTTGGCAGCTCATCACTGCTTCTATAGCTATGTGAAAAGGAAAACAAAAACGCGCGCCGCTATTGGGCCCTTAACTAACCGATTATCCAAAAGAAAGATCTGAAACATTGAGAGCCCACTGTAAATCAGTTTTTAGTACCCCAAAAAGTGACAAAGCGATACCTGACATAGATCCATTCTTTGAAGAGAAATTGCGAGGGAAGTGTATAACAGACTTTGATTTTACCCCAGAAGATGTAGCGAGAGCTATAGGACAAATGAAACCATATTCAGCTGCAGGTCCGGACAATTGGAACGCATTATTGATTAAAAACTGTAAAAATGAAACAGCTACACCTTTATACTGGATATGAAGAAGATCCCTAGACACGGGGGAAATACCGAGCATCTTGAAAAGAGCAAACATTGTCCCTATATATAAAGGAGGGAACAGATCTCGAGCAAAGAATTATAGACCAGTGTCATTGACGTCCCACCTCACCAAAGTATTTGAAAGAATAGTTAGAGAAAAAATTTACAATTTTTTGGAGACCCCGGAAAGATTCGACGAAAATCGACACGGATTCCAATCAGGTAGATCAAGCCCATCACGACTAATAGAATACAACAACAATATCCTAGATGCACTGGAAGGCAATGACAACTACGGTGTCATATACGCAGATTTTGCTAAAGCTTTCGATAAATGTGACCATGGTATAATAGCACATAAAATGAAATATATGGGAACAACAGGCAAAGTGGGAAAATGGATCTACAACTTCCTCAGAGAACGTCTACAGGTCGTCAAAATTCAAGGTATAATCATCATCAGAATCGGAAGTACGCAGCTCAGTAATATCCTTTGCAAACGATACAAAGATCAGCAGAAAAATCAGCGATGTAAATGAAGTGGAGGCCTTGCAGAGGGACACGAACAAAATATACGAATGGTCAGAAGACAACAATATGACATTTAACGCCGAAAAATTTCAGCTCTTAAGATATGGTAGAAAAGAGGAACTGAAACAGACCATATTATGCTCCAGATAGACAGGAAATTCAGAGAAGCACGAAAGCGATCGATCTGGGGGTAATAATGACCGATGATGCGAACTTCGAAACACAAAATCAGATAGCGATAAATAAAGCAAAAAGAGTCGCCGGACAGGTACTAAGAACGTTCAAAAGAAGGGACAGGACAGTAATGATTCCCCTGCTAAAAACACTGATTATACGAAAACTTAAATACTGCTCAGACTTGACGTCCCCATATAAAAAGGAAGAAACTAATAAACTAGAAGAAACGCAAAGGCATTTCACAGCCAAGATTGATGGCTGCAAAGAACTCAACTACTGGGAAAGACTACATAAACTAAATCTGTACTCCCTGGAAAGAAGAGGAGAAAGGTGTACCATAATCTACATATGGAAACTGATCGAAAAACTGGTACCAAACCTCAAACTAAACCCAATTATCATTCAAACAACGCTGCAAAATAGGAAAGGTAGAATGTGTAGCGTTCCCAAATTAAAGGCCCGACAAGGGACTTCTCAACACTGAAGGAAAATAGTTTGGTGTCAGGGGGGGCCAAGACTTTTTAACCAGCTTCCGAGGGACCTCAGAAACGTTACAGGTCAAAGTTGAAGTCTTCAAGAAAAGACTAGATGCCTGGCTCAGAACGGTACCAGATGAGCCGGGTGTACCTGGCTATGTACGGTGGCGAGCGCAAAAAAGCAACTCGCTCCTCCACCAAGCCAGACCTAGAGGCGGGGCCACCAGCTTGACCTTCGTGTGAAGAGAGACCAACGCACGGAACAGCAACAAGGTTATATATATACAATTAAATAAATTGAGAGGCATTACTTTCGTACCCACCCTCGTATTTTGTGTTTGTTTAATGAAATGGTTTACGAGGCTAATATAATATATATATATATATATATATATTATATATAATATATATATATATATATATATATAATATATATATATATATATATATATATATGTTTTGCATGCATTGCTCGCATTAATGTTACCAGTTATTATTTTTCCTTTTTGGTTGTGTGTAATTTCATTTGTTGTTGCTGCTCAGCAAACCTGTGGCGATAATTACCCGGAGGTTTTTTCTCCCCCTTTTCTCCCCTCCCCTTTTTTTTTTTAATCCTGTTCCTCCGAGATTGCGTTGTAGAGAGGAAGCAGTATTGATAGATATATATATATATATATAAATTTTTTTTTTTTTTATCCCCATTAATTACTTTCGTGAGATTTTTTTTTAATTTTTTAAAAAGGGAATTTGTATGAAATAATGGCTGCGATTTTGTTTTTTCTCCCCTATTAGTTAATTTTTTTTGCGGGGGTGGGTGTGGGGATTGGGAGGATTAATGTGTCGCGTGTGAGAAAATCCAAGAATAACCTCGTTAGTTTATTAGTGTCCTAAAGAATGGGTTTTTGCGTGCTCTGAATTGAGGGAGGGTGCTTTTGCTGTGGCCTCTCACTGTCCCCTCGTGCCTCTGCAGCTCGTATAACAGGTTTTCTTCATTAGGACCTCGTAAATTGAGCGGGCTTGGGACTGCGCGCAACCTTCTAATGGGGGGCCTCTGAAGAGGATCATTCTTTCGGGGAAATGCCTCGAGTCGTGTTTGTTTGTAGGCGAGTGGGTATAATTGAGGTCGAGTGTGTAGCAGTTGATAGGTGTACTGGGGTATTATTTTTTCGTAAGAGAGCCTTTGGTACCTCGGAACATTAAAAAATGTGTGTAAAAATTCTAGAAAAATTGTTATAATAGGAGAAAAGATAATCCTGATTAGGTTCGGTTAGTGAGTACGTCAATTTAATGACTTAACAATAAAAACCCTTGAGTCCCCGGTTCCGTCCGAAACACTTATTCACTTCTCGGTTCTATGGCACTAAGTTTTTTTTTTTAGATGTATGGATATAAAAAGTTGGTACCTCGCTTATGCGAAAAAGCGCACGTGTGTGTGTGTGTGTGTGTGTGTGTGTGTGTGTGTGTGTAAAGTACTAAAGCACTAAAGCTCGTATAAAGGTGAGCGAGCAAAGCGATCCAAATATAATGATGTTTTAAAAGTTGTGTAATCTCGGTAACGTTTACGAAGGCCATATAACGGCGGGGACCTACAACTTAACGTGGGTTTCGAACCACTACTACCGCACTAAGGAAGCCAAAGAGGTTCATAAATCTGATGTCTAGGCCGACACTCAAACCCTAACTTTTAGATTAATAGCCCCGCTTTTTTATCATTAGGTTATGAAAAGTTTACCGTACTCTGTTTAAATGATTGGGTTCGTATCTGCTGGACAACCCCGCATAGGGAGCCACTACAAGAGTGGTGGCCTGCGACTCTGGGATACTGGAGTCAAACCCTCATTTAGTTCCGTCCGCTTATATACCCCCCATGACCTCGTGGTCTTATTAGCGAGGTTAATAACATCGTTGTGTGTGTGTGTGTGTGTGTGTGTGTGTGTGCGCGCGCGCGCGCGTGGTACCGCTCCGTGTGCATCGTCTGTCTCTCCTTTGCAGAGCGCCTGCGAGAGTCATTTCCCAGCACAGTCTCTCTACCCCCTTCCACTGCCCCTTCACAACCCCCTACGGACCACGCACTCCCTTCGTCTTTTCCCCCCGTACCTCCTTACCCCCCTCCCCCTCCGTCAGCGTCCCCCCCGCCGTACGCGTTCCTTCCCGTCGACGAGACATCCTCTTCCCCGTCGTCGTCGTCCGCCAAGAAGGAGCATCAGCAGCAGCATCCCCAGCCTCCCCCGCCCCCACCTCCGCCCCCTTACTCGTTCCGCACCCTCCCTCACCCCCCGCCCCCCAGGCACCGCTTCCAAAAGACCGAGTCTCTCACCGCCGAATTGGACGACTCCAGAGACCGCAATCACCAACACCACACGTCCGGTGATTATCCTCACTACTCTTACTCCTACATTCACATTTACTCTGTCTCTGTCTCTCTGTCTCTGTCTCTGTCTCTCTCTGTCTCTCTCTGTCTCTGTCTCTGTCTCTCTCTCTCTCTCTCTCTCTCTCTCTCTGTCTCTGTCTCTGTCTATAATGATTGTGTAAAGCGTCTTTTGCTTCGCTCGTTGATTACCTTTGGAAACAAAGGTTCATGGCCTTCCCTTCACCTCTCCTCCTCCAAGGTGCTTTCCTTTCCGTCCCTCACTTGGAGCGCTTGAAGCTTCTTACGTCACCGGTGGTCATTGTTGTATTTTCCCTTTTAAGCATTTTGACTTGGCTTTGCATCCATGTCCGAATGAAGACCCCTTTTTTTTTAGTTCCTCTCTTGAAGTGCCATAGGGCGTACTTGCGAAGGCATTGAACGGGTTACGACGCGCCTTTGTTCAGCCTTAATCTACTAAAAGCATTTTTCGCTACTAGCGTAATCTCATATTAGTCTCTTGGTATCTCTTCATAATCTTTTAATATCTTTACCTCTTCACAGTATCTAAATATTCAACATAATAATAATAATCACTCGATAATCTCGCGATATATTTAAAATAGTAATATTTTAATCTCGTAATCTCTCTTAATAATTAGTCTTTTTTTTAAATATTTTAAAAATCTTTTAGAAATCCCTTAATAATTCTTGATCATATATTAATATTGCATTCTCCTTTAATATCTTTTCATAGAGAATAAGAACAAATTTATATTAGAGAGATTATTAAAATATGTCCATAATCGTCTAATAATTTCTTAATCCTGAAATTATAATAGCTTGCCATAATTTTTTACTTTTCTCTCGATAAGGTATTAATAGAATTAAAATAGTTTATTATTAAAATACGGTCAAGAAATTTTCAAAAGATTATTAAAAAGTTGAAAAATATTAAGGTGAGGAGATTATGTAAAGATTATTTTGAGATTAAGAAAATCCTTTAATAATAATCTCTCAATATTTTAATCATTTACTATTCTCTCGATATCCTAACGATGCAATCTTTTAATAATCCCGTCATAATATATTAAAATTGGAACTTTTAATTAATAATAATGAGTTTAATCACTTTTATATAATCTGTTTATTATTTTAATATTTCACTAATCTTTTAATAATTCCCTTTTTTAATAATATTTTTCTCTTAATAATTGCTATATTAATATTTCGCAACTTTTAATAATCCCATTTTAATCTCTTAAAAATCTGTCGATAATTATAATCCCATTTGTTAATCCTTTTAAACCTTATTATAATCTGACGCCTCTTTTATTTCATCGTTCGGTTTACTTTATTAACATTCATTCATTTCAAGGGTCGACCTTTAAAGGGTGCCATTTCTCGTGCCATTTTATACCCATCCATTGCCATGCCATTGCCAGAGTCCCACACCCCCAAATTACCATATTGCTGTTTTTTTTTTATTATTATTTTCATCCGATTCCTTCCAGCACCAGGTATCATGACGTCATCTATTATTATTAGGCTTTAATAATAAATGTCGCTTGAAAAGTGTATGATTGCAATTGTAATTAACGTCACGAGTCGACGTTACTCAAGATTTTACGTCAAAGTTTTCAGGTTTTTAACGTCTTCCCCCCCGACCACTTTTCTCATAGAGCGCCCCCGCCCCGCCCCCTATTCTCTCTAACTTCTCCCCCCAACTAACCCTTGTGTTGGCTCCCTCCCCCCCTCAGGTGGGAGTGGAGGGGGTCTGCAGGTGTACCCCCCTCCCACAACCCCTCCCGAACCCGCTCCCCCCGACCGAGAATGCCTAGAGGGCCCCCCGCGGAGATTGGTGAAGGCTACAACCCTTCCGGCTCCCTCGCTCCACTCGGCAACCTCACGCACCTCTCTCGACGATATCACCTGTAACGTATCTCTCTCTCTCTCTCTCTCTCTCTCTCTCTCTCTCTCTCTCTCTCTCTCTCCTTCTTTTTTTTTTCGTCTCTTCTTCTTCTTTCCCCCTTGTTTTTTTCCTCCTTCTTTCCCCCTTGTTTTTTTTCCTCCTTCTTTCCCCCTTGTTTTTTTTTCCTTTCTTCTTTCCCCTTGTTTTTTTTCCTTTCTTCTTTCCCTTCTTTGTTTTTTTCCTCCTTCTTTCCCCCTTGTTTTTTTTCCTCCTCCTTCTTTCCCCCTTGTTTTTTTCCTCCTTCTTTCCCCTTGTTTTTTTTCCTCCTCCTTCTTTCCCCCTTGTTTTTTTTCCTCCTCCTTCTTTCCCCCTTGTTTTTTTTCCTCCTCCTTCTTTCCCCCTTGTTTTTTTTCCTCTCCTTCTTTCCCCCTTGTTTTTTTTCCTCCTCCTTCTTTCCCCCTTGTTTTTTTCCTCCTTCTTCTTTCCCCCTTGTTTTTTTTCCTCCTTCTTTCCCCCTTGTTTTTTTCCTCCTTCTTTCCCCCTTGTTTTTTTTCCTCCTCCTTTCCCCCTTGGTTTTTTTCCTCCTTCTTCTTTCCCCCTTGGTTTTTTTCCTCTCTTCTTCTTTCCCCCCTTGTATTTTTTCCTCCTTCTTCTTTCCCCCCTTGTATTTTTTCGTCTCTCTACCGATAGCCCGTGTACCTGATTTCTTCTGATTATTTAGTGTAGCCTATAGTAGCTGTTAAAATATCTAATTTGTATTCCACTGGCTGCAAACTTGGCTTTTTTTATGTAGAAAAAAAAAATACATATATAATGTAATTTGTATTGTTGTATTTGTTTTGTATATACGTTTTTCCCAAGCATTATTTTTAATTATTTTATTATTATTAAAATAGTAATTAAAAGGTATTTAATCAGTTTCATCGGCACATTTTTGTGAACTTGAAGGCACATTATTATTATTAATTATTATTATTAATAAGATTTGTATGTTGGCTTCTGTTATTAATGGAGATTTCGCTCTTTCGCCCACTTTCGTGAAAGTATCTTTTGACTCTTAATTGTCGTAAAGAAAGTAACTTGTAAGTAATTTATTTTATTTTTTATTTATTTAATTATAGAGGAATGAATTTTATTTTTTTTTTTATATAGTAAATTTTGGTCCCCTTGCAATGCGAACATCCTCAGAGCCAAAATAATTTTTTTTTTTTTAATTGGAGAGTGGGTTTGGGGCGGGGGATGGGTATATTGGGTAATTTCTTTATTTCCGTTTATTAAAATTAAGTAAAAGATACTTTTATGTAAAGTTAAAAGTAAAAAAAAAAAATATTTGAATTTTTTTTTTTTTTCATCACAATCTTTACTGGTTTTGAGGTTTATTTATCTCAAGTTGATCTGTCATTGCATGAGGAAAGTAATTTGAGATTTATATGCGACAACCTCCTAGGAAGAAAGTGGCTAAGTGACAAGTGTGAAAACGCGGTTAAAAGTTGTATATATTCGAAAGTTATCGTAACTGTTTTTAACTTTTCGAAGATATTTCGATTCGGAATAACTTCAAAAGTTAAAAAGTTACGATACCATTTTCAAATTGGTACAATGTTTAACTATTTTCTGGCGGGTTTTTTTTTTTTAAACTTTTGTCGCTTAGCCACTTCTTCCTAGGAGGGCATATATATATATATATATATATATATATATATATATATTTATTTATTTATATATTAGCAATTTAGTGGAGTGTGAATGATTGCCGAAATATTAAATAAAATTTCGCTTCTAGAATTTAATAAAAAAAAAGTTTACAAGTTTTTATATATATTATATATATATATATATATATATTATAGTAATTTTATATTTAATGTGTTAATTCTTGTTTTGTAAATAATGGAGTAAATATAGTGGTTGTTATATTAGAATTAAGATGCAGTTGGTCGTCTTTTAAACAGTGGCTCTCTCTCTTTTTTTCCTCTTTTGTTCTAGCTGACATTAGCGGATCTCGAGATTCGCTCGTAACCAGAGATTCAGGTGATCATGCGTATATATTTTTTATATTTATGTACATAAATGCTTGAGTGTTGTGTGTACACGAGTTTAGTGTCACGTGTGTAACTTTTTACTCGACATCGTCCGTCGCGCTTTTTTTGAAGCGCGAGAGACCTCATCGCCACGAATGTCGATGAGGTAGCGGCGATGTGTTTGGAAGTTGCGCCGTTTTTAAGTGAGGGCTTTATTGTGTTACTGGAGTAAGGGTTTTTTTTTCAGTTTCTACCTACCAGTCCCCTCCATGAAGGGGTTGCTAAGATTGAGAGCTCCGTTTTTTTATGGAAACTGGTTCGTTAAATTTTGATCCCCCATTGGACAACCTCTCGGCCACGTCGCTACACCGCTTCCGGTTCGATCAGCGTGGTTAAGCGACGTTGGGTCTGTTTTGTATTTGTATGGGTAACCCCCCCCCCCCCCCTCCTCCTCCTCCTCCTCCTGCGTTCGGATGATGTATCAACCCGTAGATGGTTCGGATTCCATATAAAGCTGTAGGTCTCCCTCCGTCACATGACCTTTGCTCTTACGAAGGTGGTTATACGCGGCCCCCCTAAACATTAATAATATTGGTCTCTAAACTGGTACGGTGCGGTTTTAATACCGTAGCCTCGCCTAATTGTAAATTTATGCCGGTTTTAACATGAACTATAGGAAATAAAAGGGGGGTTGTTGTTTACATATTTCATATTGTTTGTTTAGTTTTAGGTAATAATGTTAATTTTCATTGGAGGATAAGTTGGTTAAATTGTAATGTTAAATTTTAATTCCATTGCGCATGTATTGACCAAATCAGCCAACGTACTCCCGTACTTAGGGTTGTACGGTGTGTTCAAAAAGTCTCTACCCAGTGGGAATTACATTAATTAATTGTATTAACGCACTTTGAAGTTAATGGGGGAAACATTTTGAACGGTGATGAAATGGTTTCGTAAATAAATGTATTCCTCATCGGGCAACTAGTTTGTGTCTTTCCCGTTGGCTAGGGACCTTTTTTTTATCACTGTACAGTGTATTTAAAGTATCGGAATAAGCTGTGTCACACGAGCTCGAATCGTTACGGGGGTGATGTTATGATTTTGGTGTAAGGTTGTTAAAATCTAAGGGTTTTGAAGTCACTGGTTTCAACATGTTAATGCGGTAAGGTTGTTCACTTCGAATTGTTACGAATGAAATCCAAAGTTGTGTGTAGAAGTTAGACAAGCAAGTATATTTGGTACACGTTTATATAAAAATTGTATGGTACGTGCTTCAAATGTTGAGGAATTAGTGCGAGTTGGATTAAATGGGAGGTTCTGTTCAAATATAGGATTGTTTTTGTGTTTGAGCGATGCATGGCGAACTTAGTACGCATTGTAAGCTGCCCACTGATGTTGAATGAATTGGACAAATTTAGTAATAGTGTAGTGGTGTGTTGTGGTGCTTGAAAGATTTTTTTTTTTGTTTTAGGCAGAAAGGAGGAGGCTAAGGGCGAACGCCCCCAAAAAATGCATCACCTCTTCCATAGAAGGAGAGCCGAAACCAAGGTACAAAGTTTTCGAGATGACTGGGCACTCGACGTTTGAAAGATTGTAGATCATAAATAGGGAGATTGACGGATTGAGAAAGGTTGTTCTTCCCGAGTTGACCGGTTGAGTAAGCGAAAGCTTGAGAATATCGATTAACTCTCGCGTTAGAGTTTAACGGGGATATGTCGAAAGTCTGGTACTGCACAAGCTCTCCTTAACGAAGGCGGCACGCGGCGAAGTGTGAAGGCAGTCAAATGCTAGACACACATTCGTTGTTAGCCTATATTGAGAAGGAAACGTGTCGGGAGGATACGAGATAATGGAGAAAACCATCTGGATTAAAACTAATTGGAGCTTTAAATATGTGTCTATAATTACGATTGTAAGTCGCATGTTTGAGGGAGGTGAAGTGTGAACAGTCTTGCGGTGTTGTGGAGAAGGTATTCTCAACCTTTTCTGGTTTGAGAAACACCAGTAACATCCGTTCTTCTTTCGTGGCACCCCGGGGGATTTTTCGTTCCCAGCGTTTAACGTCATTTCACCTCTATCCCCCTCTCCCCATGTAATGTAACCGCATACAGTTTCTGTATCGACGTAATAAATGGCGGACTTTTCAATTACGAATTATTATATATATGAGGCCCTCCTGGGAAGTGGTATGTTAACGAAATAGCTTCAAACGAAGGCCTCTTATAGTGCCATGAAATTTCGTGGCATCACCGTTGGTACTACTGTTGTAAAGGTTAAGAAATGGTTGAAGTATCCGCAATATCGGCTTGAGAAGAACTTTGTAAGTATCATGAATTGAAGGTTAAGATGGAGTGGTGTGAAATGGTGTTTATAGTTCTAGTGAACTTTCTCGTTTGGTAGATTGGCAAAAAGATTTGCGTTAAGTTTAATTTGATCGAAGTGGAGAGGGATAAATGTTGAAATACTAGGTGGTATGGTAGGTTCCCCCCACCCCACCCCTCAGAAAGTGAGGAACAATTGAGAAAACTGAATTCAGATAAGGTTGGCAGTGAAAAAAATATTATTGGATGCGAGTTCTGAATCGGGTACTTTACCTTGGTATTGTGAGAGAGACGTGTGCGCGCTGAATGCGAACAGGAAGGAGGAGGAGGAGGAGGTGGTTTGCTTACCTTACGACTCCCTGATTTTTGTTTGTTCGTTGACAGGGTTACTTTGTGGCAACGTCGCAACACCGCTTCCCACGCGATCAGCAAGTTAAGCGATGATCGAGTGACCCTGAATCCCTCAGATCCCACTTAAAGCTTTATTATATTGTGACGTAAGGCAATGTTGTATTTCTGAAACCGAAGTAATTCCCGATTCTCTCGCTTCTATTTGGTTTTTGTAACTGGTTTGTTTATCGCCACCATGGACTGGAGACATCGCACTCGCCCAATGAATTCAGTTTTCAGTGTGTGTGTGTGTGTGTGTGTGTGTGTGTGTGTGTGTGTGTGTGTACATTTAATTCTTGAGTGTTTATTCGTGATGTATTTCAGGTTGGGTGGATGACAGTGTTTGCTCCCGGAGGTTGGAAGAATACTGGCAGGACACCAATTATGGGCAGCACATGTTCACAACAGGGCGCAGGGCGAAAATGCCCCCGCCACCAACCAGACCGAAACCAAAAACTAGTCAGACTTTGAAGGTATGGATAAGTTTTTTTTTTTTTTTATCTACCTACTTTTCGCGTCTCTCTCTCGTATCTTTAAAGATTATTATTTGTAGCTACGAAGGTTACTTATTATGCGATACGAAACTTGTCATATTCTAATTAATTACACAAGTACTGTGCTATCCCAAATTAAATAAATCTACGGTTGCGTATCTTCATAATCTGTTATCTTTGGTACTTGTCATATGATATAACTCAAAGAAACTGTGTTTTCAGCCTCATCTGACAAACATTTACTTGACCATGTCTCAGTTTATCTCGTAATGTTTTAACGTGTCGTAACGCGTCTTATATCTCGTCTTGTCATGTTTTAATTAATACGTCTCAACACGTTGGGACGTGTCTCGTAATGTTTCAACATGTCAAAACGTGTCTTTATGTCGTGATTTTTCACCGCTATGATAAGAGTCCTAAAGTTAAATGAGGCTTTGAAGCTGTAATTGATACAGTAAGTATTTAATACAGGGTGTTCGAGAAGTCCCTAACTATTCATAGTATCATTATTTCTGCAAAACAGATAGGAACTTTTTTTTTTGAACACCCTGTATTTTAGGTTCAGACACATTGTGCAAAAGCCAATTATATTGTGAGCATCTTTTATTTTTGTTTTCTTTTTATGAATGCCACTTGCAGACTTTCCTGACTTTCAGTGAGGCGGTGAATCACGTGACTTCTAAGGTTTGTGCTGAGACGGTGACTTTTTTAGTGTTCTTAGAATTTGGTCTTTTAATACTAACGTTATTATGCTGTTACCTTTTAAAAGTTGGGGGTTTTATTCTTTTCTTTTTTTTTTCTTTTTTTTTTTTTTCGTTTTTTTTTTTTTTAGCGTTATTAGACCTGTCGCTTAAAATGCAAGCCCATAGAGTAAATTCGAGTCTGCTTTTCATTTAAGGCGTCTTCGGTCGTGGTTTCAGATAGGTACTCTTTCCGGATTAGATCGCTTCAGAATTAAATTATTTTCGGTAGTGTATCCCGCGTAAGGGGCTATTTCAACGAACTCTCGTTGAGTGAAAAAAAAAAGGGGGGGGAATATGATTTGCGGTATCCACCACGTGATTGACATAACGCGCCTTCGGATACTCGAATTTTATCCGTATCACGATATAATATATTTTTACTGCATTACTTGTTATGAATTGCAAAAAGGTAACGGGCAGGGAGCTCATTTCCCCCCACGATGTCGGGATATGCGCGCCCCGATGGTCGTCTTTAATCCGAGCATCAACGGGGTTAAGTAGCTGACGCAACCCAACCTAGTAGTCGGTGGGCGGGAACGAACCAGAGCCTCACCGTGACTACTGAGCTTATCGAGGGCCACAGTTATGAATTGTGATCCTTTAAAAGTGGTGTTGGATTTTTTCCGTTTGACTGCCGCCATTGAAACATAAGAGGTGAGTGCCCCCAGCCTTCTTTACTTAGCCTTATAAGGCTAACTAACGAAAATATCACGACCTAACCTAACCAATCGTTAGGTCAACTGTACGACCTTGACGATTGGTTAGGTTAGGTCGTGATATTTTTGTTAGTTAGCCTTATAAAGCTAACTAAAGAAGGCTGGAGGCCCTGATCTTCAGGTGATCCCCTTATTTTTCTGAGTACACGATTAAAACTTAAAAATTAAGCATGGATCTTGAAAGTAATTAAAATTGTTTATAAGAAACAAAATTTGAAGGGGAAATTAAGAAAAGCTTTTTTATAAAGTAACTTATTTTGTATCAAGACATTTCAGTTAAAATACAAAATACAAAAAGTTTAATTATGTTTCAATGGCGGCAGTCAAACGGAAAAGATCCGTGGTGTTCGTGTCTACGTAGTGGCCGATCTCGTAACGCCGCTTCCCGTTCGATGGGCAAGTTAAGCGACACTGGGTCTGGGTCGTAATTGGACGGGATACCATCCTCCTCCGCGTCCAGATTATGTAGCGACCCTTAGATAGTTCAAATTTCACGTAGGGCTTTAGTAAGTCCCCTCCGTCATACGACTATATAAGATATTGCGAATGAGATTTTGAACAATCCTAATATTACATTTGGTGTTCGTGACTAAAAAGTAGGCGGAAAACTCTGAAGTAAACCCATAGAGAGTGAGTGTGCGGGCGCGCGCAGGCAACTGAAAACAAGTGAGGTGGTGGTAGTATTTTTGTGAGGTCAAACTTTTGGTACCTCAGAACATTAAGAGGTTCGTATAAAAAGTCTAGGAACATTATTATTATCGGAAGAAAGATAACCTGATTATGTTCGGCTAGGTTGCCTACATTAGCGAGTACTTTACTATTTAATAACTTAACAGAAACCAGCATTCGAGCCCTTAATTATGTTCGAAACGCTTATCACAGATTAAAAGTGTGTGTACCTCATGCCGAAATTCGCATATTTTGTGATATATATATATATATATATATATATATATATATATATTATATATATATATATATATATATATATATATATATATATATGTGTGTGTGTGTGTGTGGTGTGTGAGGGAAAAAAAAGTTGAGACTCGTGAGGGAGTCCAGACACTCAACAAGTTGCTTCTTGTTCAAATTCACTCTATCCTTGTTCGTGCTAAACTGATCAACATAAACATAATGTGTAAGAAAGAGGACGGGCTGGATGTGACTCTTTTTAATTGGGGTTCTGGGGGAGGTTCTTACACCGTTACTGGTTCCTGCCTTCTGTTGTATCTTGAGAGTTCAGATTAAGAGGTAGTAACGGCGATTTCGTATCATTCATCCTAACATCCGTCGATGTCAGCCGCTTTCTTTTTGGTTTTGTTAAAAATGCATTCTAACATGAGGAGGGTTCCCACGAAGTTCTTCAAATCAGGGGGGTTTTCCACCTTGTCTCCACCGCGTACTTTTTAAAAAGTCTAACGTTTTCTTGTACCCCCATACAAATATAGATATATATATATATGAGATAGAGAGAGAGAGAGAGAGAGTGAGTGAGTGAGTGTGTTACAAGGAAAAGTAACACCTCAAAAGGCCTTGCGGCCCATACCGAGGAGGGAACAGGGGCATACCCAGAAATTTGTCAATGGTTGGGGGGGAAACTTGGAACTAATCGTAGAAGTATAATTGAAATAGAGAGAAATAATTTTTATGTACGTTCATGATGAGCTTATCGTTCAGTTGGAGATGATTAACTAGCTACTGCTAAGACACATTATGAATAAAAACAAAAATTATATTATAAAAAATATACAAATTATTATAAAAATCTGATTAGTAACATAATATTCAATGCAAACCGCAATTAGGATGCTCAGATTTGTATTAACATAAGAATAAAAAGTGCTAATTTCAAGATTAAGCATTTCCTTGGACTGTTACCTTTATAAAAGAAAATTATTTTCAGGGCCGGATTAAGAGAGTTCGGGATCCTAAGCCATTTTAGATTTTTAGTAGTAGGGGAGGCGAGAGCTAGCGCCGAAGCTTTTTCACTTTCAATCTCATCCTGTTGTAACCTAGCAATTTTACTGGGAAAATAATAATAATAATAATAATTTATTAGCTCAAGAGCGGGTGGGCGATCGCCCCTGTCGCCCTCCCCTTCGATACGCCTCTGAATGAGGGACCGTTCTTCACGCTGATCCTCTGAGATTTCGTAGGACAGTGTGGCCACACACACACACACACACACACAGTATGCATGTTACGGTCATCGTGCAGAATTTGAGGGCACGTGCCATGTGATACACCAACGATTTCGGCGACTTCGTCAATAGTTCATCTACGGTCCTGTCGGATGATCTCGTAAACACTGGCAATGATCTCCTCATTACGAGTTACCGCTGGCCTTCCTTCCCGCGGATCATCCTCCAGTTATTGTCGGCTGTCCTTGAAACGCCTAAACAATTTGTACACAGCACTGCATTCCGACACATGGCCTTGCCCCCGTAGGCTTTCCTGATCATGTCGTAAGTTTGTGAGAATGTCTTGCCTAGTTGTACACAATACTTAATGTTCGCTCGCTCCTCAAATTGCGACACTCTGGAGCGCCGAATTCTGAAAATAACAAAATTCGCCGAACCGAACAAACGGTATTGCCTTCCACGCCTTCCACGCCTTCCACGCCTTCCACGCCTTCCACGCTTTCTGCACACTGACTGACTGACCGGGTCTCTGCTCACACCCCTACATATCCACACATGCGCAGACATGAAGACTGACACGAGAACGGAGTTGTTTCGCAGCTGTTAAAAAATTTCACGAATTTTTTTACTCTACCTCGTATATATAAATAAGCAAATTTAGGACTTTTAACCTAAACTCCAAGACTATAAATTGGGAAGCAATCAGATCCCACATGGTCCAAATAGTGAAAAATAGATTTCGAGAATAAAACAACCGAAGAAATGCTAACAATCTTAAAAGAAAAGACTGGGAATTTTAGAAAAATATGCTCCGAAAGCACAGCCAAAAGGAAAGAGGAACTGGTTCGAGAGGCAAAAGCGAACAATTTTCCGCAGAAGAGAGAGAGTAGCGAAGTAGTTAGTTAATTGCAGAGGTAGTAATACCAGGAAAGTAATCCAAGGAAAACTAGTGTGTATCGATAGGGACATACAAGCCTTGATTCAGGGCCATTCAGAGAGGGAAGAGGAAAAGGCGGTAGTAGTAATGAAGGATAATCCAAATATTTCTAGTGTCATGCGAAAAGAAAAACGAAAACGCGCGCCACGATCAGTCCCTTAAGGAAAGGAAATAATGAACTAACGGACTATCTGAAAGAAATGTGAAACATTGAGAGCCCAGTATGAATCACTGTTCAGTACCCCAAAAGGTAACAAAGCGATACCCGACAGATACTTTCTTTAAAGAGAAATTGCAAGGAAATTTTATAACAGATTTTAATTTTACCCTAGAAGATATAGAGCAAGCTATAGGACAAACGAAATCTCTCACGGCTGCAGGAACGCATTATTGATTAAAAACTAAAAATGAAAGTCACACCCATATACTGGATATGGAGAAGATCCCTAGACTCTGGGAAAATACAGAGTATCTTGCAAAGAGCAAACATTGTCCCTATATACAGGGTGTACATAAAGTCAGGATCTATTTTTGTGAAGCACTTGGAAATTATATGGAATTCAATCATAAAATGATAGTGGTAACATTTATTAAATAATTAAGAGTAGGATTCGACGTGACGCCCATCAGTATCCCTGCACAGCTCAAATCGTTCCGCAGCATTTCTAAACACATTTTGGAGCATTTGCGGGGTTATGTTATCTGCAGCAGTTCGTATACGTGTACGTAAGTTTTCAAGACTCGTAATCTTCGTCTGATAGACGTGCGATTTGATAAAGCCCCATGCAAAGAAATCTAAAGGGGTTAAATCTGGTGAACTCGCTGGCCAAGGTCTGTTGCTTCCGCGTCCGATCCAACGATTTGGAAAACGTCCATTTAGATAATCCTGAACAATTTTGGCATAGTGACAAGGAGCACCATCATGTTGATAGACGACGGTACTAACAACCCTATCCCCAATCAGCTGAGGTTCAAGGAATTGCTGCAACATGTCCAGATAAATAAGCCCCGTAACTGTAGCTTCAGCAAAGAAAAAAGGACCATCAACCTTAGATTTTGTTAAACCCATCCAGACATTAACTTTAGGCGAGTCTCTTTCCCAATTTTGGACGAAATCATTCGGTCTTTCATCTGCCCAAATTCGACAGTCATGGCGATTTACTTTTCCACACGTATGGAAAGTGGCTTCATCACTAAAGAGAATGTTGTCCATTAAATTATCACTCCAGATTTGTTCTACGAGATCAGCACACACACCACTTCGTCGAGGGAAATCTTCATGTAAAACCTGCAAATGATAGCTTTTCTTTTGCAAATTAACTTTCAGAATTTTGTGCACAGATGACGTCGGGAGGCCGAGTCTGTGTGATGCAGCACGAACGGACGTACGTGGCTCCTCAGTGATAATTCCGCGTACTACATTCACGGTAAGATCTGACATACACGGTCGTCCTGATCTTGCTTCATCATTTACAGATCCCGTTCGTTTAAACTTGTTCACCACTTTTCGTATTGTCTTGTCTATTGGCCCCGGCTTATGAAATCTCCTCCTAAACTTCTCTCTGATGTCGTTGTATTTCTTTCCCTCGATTCGCCAAATTACTATTGCCACACGCTCTTCTGTATTCATTCTAAGGGCTTCTGAAAAGAAAAATAGAAAAAATAATTATTTCACAAAAATAGATCCTGACTTTATGTACACCCTGTATAAACGAGGGGAGAGATCTCAAGCAAAGAACTATAGACCGGTGTCTTTGACGTCCCATCTTATCAAAGTATGTGAAAGAATAGTTAGAGAGAAAATCTTACTTCTTGGAGACACTGGAAAGACTCAACGAAAATCGGCACGGATTCCGATCAGGAAGATCATGCCAAACACAACTAATAGAGCACTATTACAATATCCTAGACGCACTTGAAGCCAATGAAAACTACGATGCCATCTACCGGATTTTGCTAAAGCTTTCAACAAATGTGATCATGGTATTATAGCGCATACAATGAAACATATGGGAATAACGGGCAAAGTTGGAAAATGGATCTACAGCTTCCTCAGAGAACGTCTACAGGTCGTTAAAATTTAAGGTATAACATAATGTGAATCGGAAGTACGCAGCTCAACATCACAAGGAACAATATTGGCCCCGCTCTTTTTCATTGTCATGCTAACAGACATATACAATGAAGTAAACAGCAATAGTATAGTATAGTGATAGCGATAAACAGAGCAAAAAGAGTCGGGGGACAGGTGCTAAGAACTCTCAAAAGCAGCGAAATACAGTAATGAATTCCCCTGTTGAAAACACTGATCATACCAAAACTTGAATACTGCTCAGTCTATGTATTCGGGATGAATTTTACAATTAAACACGTGAAATTAATAAATGATGCAAACCCACAGGGAAAAAGAAAAATTATTCCAAGACCTTTCGTGTATTCAGAAGTACACTTCGTCAGGGAATGACGAGGTGTACTTGGAATCATTTTTTTTTCCCTGTGGGTTTGCATCATATAATATATACACCTGTCATTGTGTCAGCGGTTCCGCGCTTTGATCTTTTTTCTTGCGAAGGTTAAGCTGGTGGCCTACCTCACTTCTAAGCTTGGTGTTGGAGAGAATTGCTTTCTTGGTTTCTCCATTTCACATAGCCAGGTACACCAGCTCATTTGGGATTGTCTTGAAGCCTGGCCTTCTTTTGAAGACGTCCACCAAAACACCAGTTGCATCCGTGGTGTTCCTTGGTACTAGTTTGTCGTGGCCCTTTGTCAACAAAGCTGTTTTCCTTCAGAGTTGAGGATGTTCCTCGTCTGGCCTTTAGTTTGGGAACACTATTCAATCTACCTTTCCTATTTTTCAATGTTTGGATGGTTATCGGGTTCAGTTTGAGGTTATGTACCAGTTTTTCTATTACTTTCTATTCGTATATTATGGTATACTGCATCTTCTTTTTCCTTTCCATCCAATATAGATTTAACCTACGAAGTCTTTCCCAGTAATTTAGTTCTTCGCGTCCATTGATCTTGACAGTGAAATTTCTCTGAATTCCTTCCGAGTTGTTGATTTATTTCACCAGAGATGCAAATAGTCGTGTATCCTAGTAGGGGGAAGAGGAGGAACGAGAGATTAACGAGGAAGGAAGAGCGTACGGGGAATGAGGAGTCGCGCACCTTCTCTTTCTCCTCGAAGTTCGACGGGAGAACCCCTAATGACGCGACGAAGGTCCCAGGCCCAAAGCGCGCGTTGACTTGGCTTTCCCGAAGGCGGCCGCCCGAAAAGAATCCCGTATACGTTCTCTCTCAAAATGACTTGACAACCAGCTGCCCCGCGCGCAACGACGACCCCGCAGCAGCACTAGGGAGCTGACCGTTGACGCGTAACCGGAAATGAATAATGAGAACGGACAAACCCAATGCCCTCGTACGAACGATAAGCATTATCAGACAGACAGAGACCGACCGACCGTTATGGCAGACTCATTGTTACAAGAAAGGAATTGGGACATAGAATTAAAGGAAAGGAAACAAAAAATGGACTAAAAACTTGTTTATAAAAAAAAATAATAATTTAAAAGTTAAGGGTATTTAAGGGTACAAGTGGATGGGTAAGCGGAATTAAAAAATGTAATGGAGTTTTGCCTTTAAGAAGGGGTATTTTGGCAGAAAGGATTTCCTGCTTTTTCAGGTTACAAGGGGGAAAAAAAAAAACTAACACTCACTCACTCACTCAGAGAATATTCTTCTGCAAGAAGTTATTGTAATACGACGTCATACTTCGGTGTTGTAGAAGAAGAAGAGTGTAAATATAAATTTATCAACTTGAACCACACTATAAGAATCCCCCCCCCCCCAATAGTGTTTTTTGATTTGATATAAATTGTAGAAATCGTAGCATATCGAATCAATGTATGTAGAATCGTGTTGGTGTCCCCTTTGCATTATGTAGAGCTGACATGTACGTTCTGGCATTCCATTGATGAGCTGTGCTCTTGAGGATCAATCATAGTCGTCTATTTTCTTTTGTCAACCCTCTGCATAGGCGAAAATTAGAATCAAAGCGCGTTTGTTATTAGAGATTACGTCCGCAGTTTGGGTCGGCAATTACCGCTACAGAACCACGTGACAAAGACATTTATTAACCTACTTTTTATACCACCTTTTGAGGAACGTTAACTGACCTCCGCGATGGCCATTTCGAAGTGAACAACGCTTCCCGTTAGATCATCAACGTTAAGGGATGCTGGTTTGTTCATTAATTGGATGGGTGACCACTGACCATCCTCCGCATTCAGTTAATGTATCGACCAGTGGTTTATTGATTCCACGTAAAAGCTCATCCTGATTGTTCGGGGGTTCCGTTGAACTTGGTCAAGGAGGTTTTGAAAACCCGTTGAGAAAAATGTTATAAATGAATAGATACGAAATACCAGTTTTTGCCAAGTCCTCTTGGGAAGTTTATAAAAACGGTTGTGAGGTAGTGTTTATAAAAACGGTTGTGAGGTAGTGTTTATAAAAACGGTTGTGAGGTAGTGTTTCTAAGCGATATGGATTCTTGTTGGGTCTCGAAAGAATGAATAACCGCAAATGGCCGGAGATTTTCGTAAATAATTACGGGATGACAAATTTATCCTCATTCAACGAATCTAGTCGGTAATTCTTCATGTATTTGAAATTCGTAATTTTTGACGAAGAGCAGACACGTTTTCTTTGCATGGTTTTTTATAAATCTCTCTCTCTCTCTATCAAGTCACTTTTTCATTTTTTTTTTTTCTTCCAATGTCCTTGAGCTAAAAGGAGAAGTCAGACACATTCGAAGTGTTTATAAATAAAGTCATTTATTATTTATTATTTTATTATTATTATTTTGAAAGGTAAGTGAGTTGTTGTTGATTTAGTCAAGACTTTTTTTTAATTAGTTGTTAAATATTAAACCGAAAATCAGTTTTACATTTTATTTAAAATTCTCGTAATTTAATTTTTTTTTTTTGTTAGGTTTTCATTTTATTTTTATTTTTTAATTTTTAAATCCCCACAAATGGATTCGATTTTAGTGGTTTCATTTGGCAAAATTTGACTTATTATTAATAAGAGATTCTATTGTGTAGACGATAAGAGTTTCCCTTCCTTGAGATAATCTTTTGGCTACTTTGAATCAATTGTATTATTGAAGACCAGAATTTTTTTCCCATTGTTTTAAGTATTCAGGCCTGTTTCCTCATTCGCCCATTCCTTATTCCCCCCCCCCCTCTCTCTCTCTCTCTCTCTCTCTCTCTCTCTCTCCTCTCTCTCTCTCTCTCTCTCTCGTAGAGAGAGTGTTACAAGGACGAGGAAGCCTCAAAGACCTTCCGGTCCACTCTGGGAGGTTCCTGTTAGTGAAAGAAAAATAAACTTAACATGAACCTCCCAGAGTGGACCGGAAGGTCTTTGAGGCTTCCTCTTGTCCTTGTAACTCACTCTACTCTACATCTCTACTCCCTACTCTCTACTCTACTCTACTCTCTATCGAGGCGACAGTAAGAGGCGTCTAAAGGATATCCTCCTATCTTCCAGCAACCTGGCAAACTAAACCTTAGAGATTTTAGCAACGTGACCGATGCCATAAGTAGAATAAATTTGACGGAAGGCGCCCTGCCTCACTCTGCTAAACTAACCAAGGGAGGACACATGCATGCTCCTCTTGCCACCCCTGAAAATATGGACTTAGGCCCAGAGTACGCTACGGTAAGGCAGTCACGTGATTTACGCAACGCTTCTAACATTCACCAACCATGCACGCACCTCGGCAGTGGGCGTGGCTGGGTGGGACTTAACTCTTTCTTTGGAGGCCTATTGGAGGAGTCTCAGTGACATCATTGTGTTCTCGATGCGTGTTAGTATTTCAGCGTGGCACCGTGTTTTTTTTTTTTTTTTTTTTTTTAATAATTAATAATGATACTTTTTAAATTGCTATTCGCATCGATTGAGGTAACTGAGAGTCCTCCATTGCTTATATTCACCGACTTAATGCTTCTTCTTTTTTCACTTAGAATAGTGGCTTATTATTTTTCGCCTTCCAACCAAACCAACCAACCGATTTATAACAAACCTTTGAAATATATTTTGAATGTTTATATTGAATATATTGAAACACTTCGTATTGACCAACAAATACGCCATCTGTTGTTGCCTTGCAGGTTAGAGACGCGGTCCCCGGCCATTACTTTGACGGCGAGTACAGCTACTCGAGGGTGCCGGACATACCCCAGGCAGCGAGTGCCAAGGCACGGCAGAGGCAGCGGAGAGAGAAAGGCAGGCAGGGTAAGAATGGGGATTGATTGACCTCACTTCTCAGTTTAGTCTTTGGGTACACAAGGGTCCAAAAAATTTATCATTCTTGTTTGTTCGTCTTTTTTGTCTTTTTAAGCGTGTTTAATCTCGTTTTGATTTTGGTTCAGTCTGGTTTTAAAAGCGTCAAATCATCATTACTGCTTCACACACACGCACACGCATATATATATATATATATATATATATATATATATATATATATATATATATATATATATATATATATTATATATTCTACTACGTTTTACACAGTTGTATACATTCAAAAGTTCGTTCTGGGTCAAATCTTTTTCTTTTTCTTCCTTTTTGCTGGTTTACTAAGCCACAAAAAATTATAAATTCTAAATAGTAATGTTTTGACCGAAGGCCGCGCAACACTGGCTATATATTTATCGCTGAATTTGCGCCATAAACTTAGCATACCCGAAGTACCGCTGTAAGTTGAAAGGACTGTTGATTTTTTGTTGATTTTTTTTTTTTTTTTTAATCCGACATTATCATAATGCAAAAAAGTTATTTTTGTAAAGTTGTATAAAAATGAAGGCAAGATGTGGGCACACGCAAAATATATATGGTTATTTTTTACTGCATAAACTAAGTCATACTCGCGCCTTCGTTAGCTTTAATTAAGTCTCGACTGTCCGTCGCGATGACAATGAGCGTTGGTAAGATTTTTTTCTCCTTGTCCACCGCCGCCGCGCGTGTTCAGCGATAAGTACCCACTGTGGCGAGGCCTTTACGGAAAGAGAGGTGATGCGCTTAACTCGTTTTAAGCGTCCTCTCATTTCGAACGTGGCTTTAATTTATCGACCAAAAGAAACTCGTAGCGAGTTTACACGGGCGGTAGTTAGGCCATATCCCGGAGGAGAAAGTACGCACGAGGCTTTGTTAAACCTTTTTGACGCACCCCCAGTGTATACCCCGCAGTTGTATGTTCCCCCCAATCCGTATTCCCCCCCCCCCCCAAGTGTCATCCATTCTGGCCCCCTTACCCCTCCTCCAGCCTACTCCGACTCGGACTCTGAATTGAGTTCTTTGGAGCGAAGAAGGTCCTCGGATTCGGCTAAGGGCACTCGCAAGGGAGGCCCCAGGCGCATGAAGAAGAAGAGAATACCCATACCCGTGGCAACCCCCAGAGTGCCCCCTCTGCCCTCATTCTACGCGGCTGAAGGTGGGGGCTTCAATCCCCGGTACTCGGATGAAAGGCTTCTGTTGGACCCCGGAGAAAAAGGTACCAGTTGAGATGCAGTGTGGCACTCGCCCTCCAGTTTGTTTGAGGGTCACCAACCCCTTTTTTTTTCTTTTTTCTATTATTTATTGAATCTTCTCTCTCCATTCTTACCTTATTTTTTTATTATTTTTGTACTCTCTCTCTCCTCTCTCTCTCCTCTCTCTCTCTCGTCTCTCTCTCTCTCTCTCTCTCTCTCTCATCTCTCTCTCTCTCTCTCTCTCTCTCTCTCATCTCTCTCTCTCTCTCTCTCTCTCTCTCCTCTCTCTCTCTCTCCTCTCTCTCTCTCTCTCTCTCTCTCTCCTCTCTCTCTCCTCTCTCTCTTCTCTCTTCTCTCTCTCTCTCTCTCTCTCTCTCTCTCTCTCTCTCTCTCTCTCTCTCTCTCTCTCTCTCTCTCTCTCTCTCTCTCTCTCTCTCTCTCTCTCTCTCTCGCTCTCTCTCCTCCTCTCTCTCCTTCTCTCTCATCTCTCACATATATAGTAGTATACGTAGTTCAAGAACAGCTCACGTGATTAGGCTGCACTGATTAATATGAAAAATGGTATCAGGTAGTTTTATTTTAGAAAGTACAGAAGTACTAGTTGTAGTTGTAGTATTAGTGCAGTGATTCAGGACAGGACGAAGTCAAAAGCAGGGGAACTCGCATTTGAAAGACTATTCCCTCGTTTTAAGAAAGGGGGAAATTTGTCTCCTGAAGTGACTTAAAATTGCGAGAAGTTCCTCTCTTTTGATCGAAATCCAAACCACAATTATACGAGTCTGATTTGATGATGTAGAGAGTTAACATCAGCCTTTGTCAGAGGCCCAGTCGCCGTTCTCTATTGAGGGGGGGCGCGGTGCTTGTATTCGACACTTCAGACTGCTTATAAGGGACATTACACCATTCTCTAAGGAGGGGAGAACTCCCATTTTTTTTGGTTGTCAGGTGAGACTACGAGGATTCCCTCCCCTCACTGTTTCAATTTTAAGGACTGTAGCGAGGGTGAATCTCTCGAGATCCCCTCAGAGAGGGGAGAGCGTTTTTAAGGGGAGAGTTTTAAGAGGGTGTTTTGCAGCTTGCGAGAGCGTTTCTGGCTCCGGTGACTCGGCCCATTCGGATGAAGAACCGCCCCCCCCGAAGAACCCCCCTCGGGGCTTCAGGAGGAGAAACCCCAAAGAGGGTATTCCCGTGAGGCCTCCCACCGTACCCCCACTTCCCTCTTCCTTCCCCTCATCTTCCTCTCCTGGCCCCGCCCACCCACTGAGCACCCTCTTCTCCTCGTCTCAGCCCTCAAGGGCCGCCCTTCCTCCCCATCTCCCCTTCCCTTCCCCCATTCAGCTTCCCTCAGACACCGACCTTTACTCCCCTCTGTGTAAGTCTAAGTCATTGAGTGCGTGTGGCACCTCAATACCACTTTCGTAACCGTAGTTCCACTTATTATACGGACGTACGTACATTGGATCGACTGCGCATTATATCCGCGCTATTAAACTAATCTAACCCAACTTAGTCGAAGCCTCATCTAACGTAACTTAGTCGAAGCCTAACCCTCTGCTAATCATCGAAGTTAAGCGACATTAGGTCTGGAGAGTAGTTGGATGGGAGACTGTCCGCTGCATTCAGATGTAGTGATCCTTAGGTGTTTCGGATTCCACGTAAAGCTTTAGTAGGTCCCCTCCCTTATACGACTTTTGATGGTGCGAAGATGGTTAAACCCCCCATTATTACATTAACCTCCGCTATCTTAGTCGAAGCCTAACCTATGCCAATTTAATCGAAGTTTAACTATTCCAAATCTAACATAACATAACTTAATTTTACCTTAAACCAACCTGTTGATATAATGTCTGGTCGAGAGAATGTGAGTCCGTTATAATAGAAGAAAAGCATCAGATCCGTTCGCTCACTAACACCGCAGGCTGTTCGCTTTTATAGTGTGTGTGAATAGTTTATTAGTTTGCCACTAGTTACGAGATGAGCTCTTTCTAAAAGCTTCTTCCCGCAGCTTCACTTATGAATAGCAGCTTCAGTTTTACCACGATCAGCTTCAATTCATTCATGGTCATCAGCGTTAGTCTTACAGCGATCCTATTCAATTTTTACTCTGATGAACTTCATCTTTTACCTTGATCAGCCTTGGTTTTACCTTGATCAGCCTTGGTTTTACCTTGATCAGCCTTGGTTTTACCTTGATCAGTCTTATTTTTACCTTCATCAGCCTTATTTTTACCTTCATCAGCCTTGGTTTCACTTTGATCAGTCTTATTTTCACCTTCATCAGGCTTACTTTTTACCATAATCAGCTTTAGTTTTATAGTAATCAGCTTTAGTTTTACCATGGTCAGCTTGCTCATTTATCATGGTGCAATGAAATTACGTACAAATACCACTGAATGTTCGTAAACTCGTTCACATTTCTCTATTCTGGTTCACGATTGATGAGACGTTATTTCTCGCATCAAATCAATATATTGAGTCTACTGTTTTTAAGTTTTTGTTGTCGCCCCCCAGCCCCCCCCCTCCCCCAGTGGAAATGCGAATAATTTTAAAAAGGGTGTGATGATAGGTACAAATTTTTTACTGTTACCTCAATGAAGAAAATTGCTAAAATTGCCTGTATTTTGTAAGGTGACTGGTCACCCAAGATTGTGTCTTCATGGCGGGGTTAAATATTTACATTTAAGCAGGCACCCCAGAGTGGGGGAAAAAAAAAAAGATTATTGCATTATAATTTTGTTTAAAGCGGAGTGCCATTTTTTTAAAGTTTTTAATTGATTCTGCAATGAAGGAAAAAAGTAGTTTTAACTATGCATCAATATGGTTTGATACAAAATACGACGACTTTTATCACTCGTGAAACAGAAACCACAAATATGAAGTTCCTTCCAAACATTTGAATGGTGTGTGGGTGTGGGTCTAAATGCTTTTTAAAATTTGGAAAGAATTCGCACCATTTTTCCAATTTCTGGTTTGGGTGTGTGGTTGCAAAATGAGAGTATTGTAAAATGTTAAATTACAATATATATAATTTTATTTATATAATGTGTGTGTGTGATGTCAGAAACCCCCCCTCATGAGTATTGTCTAGTTTGATGCGAGAATTCTAATTCACCCTGTATATATTGAGTAATCTAAATGTGAATAGAATATACTTATTAAAAAAATACGGGGGGTGTCAAAATTATCCCGTTACAAACTGTTTAAAACAACAATTCTGGGTAACTTGTCTGGACGTGTTTAAAGACGCCCTTCAGAGAGATTTAAAAAAAAAAATCGATCAAAGTGATGTCAAGGCTTGTGTTAATTAAATACTGTGCACATATATCTATCTATATATATATATATATATATATATATATATATATATATATACACCAGGGTGATTCAAAAGTCAGGTTACATAGGGAAATACTGTATTATGTAATGATACAGGGGAATAGTCACATCACATGTTCGATATGGCCACCGTTAACGGCAATGCACTTGTGCAGCCAGCTAGGAATATCACATCAATGCGCTCCTCCTTCGATAACATCTCGTAACTTATTTACTTGCAAAGAAACAGAAAAGCCCTATGTACCCCAACTTTTGAATCACCCTGTGTGTGTATATATAGCACTTGCTTATAATTAAAATTTGGAACGATATATTTTGTTTGCATATTTCTCTCTCTCTCTCTCTCTCTCTCTCTCTCTCTCTCTCTCTCTCTCTCTCTCTCTCTCTCTCTCTCTCTCTCTCTCTCTCTCTCTCTCTCTCTCTCTCTCTCTCTCTCTCTCTCTCTCCTGGTAGTCCCACTGCAATTCTTCTGGTTTGACTGTTGATAGAGAATGTAGTGCATATCCACTGGATTTATTACTATTATTTTGTAATTTTTGTAAATGTATTTTTTAATTAAATTATTTGCATGAGTCTTTTGTGTTTTCATTTCCCCTCCTTCCCTCACTTTTTTTTTTTTTTCTTTTTTCTTTTAAACTGTATTTTGCATGTAATTTAAATTTTTATTTTATTAACATATTTCTCGTTAAGAATCTCTCCATTTTCATGTTGGTTTTTTAAAACTTTTGTTTCGTTTCCGTTGTCTTATAATTTAGATTGTTTTTAGTTAAAAATGAAATGTTTAAGTAGGGGCCTTCCTTTTCCTTTAAGTTGGTGGCAGGGTTGATTGCGATTCAAAATTAATTTCAGTTAGCATGGAAGTATCTTAATAAACCCAATAGTTGAACGTATTAAAATTATATTAATAATAATAGGAATACTGACAATTGATAGCGCACTTGGTTTTGGTGAGTGAGTGGTAAAATGCGTGTGTATTTTGTGTGTGTGTGTGTATATATATATATATATATATATATGGGATGTTTCACAAACACGTGAAATGAATGAATGAATGAATGATGCAAACCCATCCTTTCCTTGTGGGTTTGCATCATATATATATATATATAATTATGACAATTAAGCTGAATTTTTCATTGATGAAACTGCATCCTTTGCTGATGAATCACTGGTAAAGCCTTCCTTATTTATATATTATTTGCATGCATGGAATTTGCATATTTGTAAGCTTTGAATTACATTGTCGGTGACATCTCAGAATTTGGTCTTCTAATTCAGTATTTTCATCTACGAACACTTAAATGGGGCTTCTATTTTTTTCTTTTCTACTGAAGAGTTTTGGCTCCCAGGAAATATATTCAGTTGGTCTTAGTATAAAAACTTCTATATATAAACAAAAGCATGTTTTCCTACTGGAACCTGCTGAATTTTTTTTTTTTTCTGGGCTTCACTTCCCGATTTGAATGCGTTACCACCAGTTTCGTTTAGTACAATTTCCTACTTTTTTTTTAAATTTTGCTTTCTGAAAAATAATATAAACTGCCTTACACTTTTTTTTTAAAAATTATGTACGTACTTTTTAGCGTCGAAATATGAATGTTTAATGGGTTCCAATGCAAAACTCCTAGTTGGCACATTATTATTATTATTGACAGATTAATCGAAAATTAGTGTTTTGTATTAAGGCCATATCATACGACCATTCGTTGCGGATTTTAACCGCTGAATCGTACCCCCTGAAAATTGAATAGAGCCGTTTACTTATTAGGTCGGCAGCACGCGGGATCGTCTTGCGACTGACGACTAAAATCACACGTGATTTGAGTCGTTACAACCCCCAAGTCGTGAGTCGCAAGACGATCTTGTATGCGTCCGGCCTTAATCGTAAAAATATTAAAAAAAATTACAAATGTGATGTCGATATTTTTGCGTACAATTCAGATATTTGATAGGACATTAATATATTCACGATGTTCTAATCTGAATATGCCATTGAAAGCATGGAAGCCTTTTAGGCAAAATTATAATGGGGTTTAGTTTATTGTATTAGAGAAGTGGCTAATAATAATAATAATAATTGTGGTTTAAAACAATTTAAAAATGATGTCGCTGAATAACGCTTAATACATTTGATAAATTTTCAAACCCCCAATTGTTGTCGATTAAATGCTTAAATGCCTCAAATCAGTTTTAAGCGGGACGCGATTCTGCAGTGAAAAATGGCTACAAATTGGCCGTCTAATATGGGCTTGAGAAACCCCTTCATACGGAAATAAAGTTTGCTAAATTATTTAATTTAGTTTAATTTTCTTATTTTATTGACAGTTTTAAAAACGCCAATGCATTGCGGTTTGGTCAATTTCCATTTCATTGCGTAAAATACCCTCTTGTGTCGTTAATCTTTAAGATAATCACCTACCATGACTTTGGAAACTTGTAGTTTTCTGTGACCATGAATTAGGTATAAGGAACGAAAATTAACCGGTTTTAGGTTCTTAACTGGCGCATAAATCCGTTGTATAGGCCTAATTTTTACTGTTGAGTGTATACACGAAATATAAAATACGTTCTATAGTTGAACTTTTTTCATTTTGTCAAATCCTCATGCGGATCTTGTTTAAGAGAAGTTGTAGAGTAATAAGACTTAAAGTACCGACTGTTAAAATTATATATTCAATATTACTAACACTAAACACGCACCATCAAATTTTGAAAGATTTCAATATTGGAAGACTTCGTTCCTTTTATTTATTTATTTATTTATTTATTTGTTTGCAGGCAAAATAGAAGGAGAGACTTACTATCGCGTTTTGCCCGAAGACGATTCGAGCATTGAAGTGTCGTCACCCAGAGATCCACAATCCCCCATTCTTACCCCGGGACAACCGAACATCAGGAAAGAAATTGAGAAGACTGGGAGAAGAAAGGTACGACGCTTAGCACTGACCACGTCGCAATGTCGCTTCCCGTTCGGTCAGCGAAGTTAAGCGACGCTAGGTCCGTTTCGTAGTTGGATAGGGGACCCCCCTCCTCCTCCTCCTCCGGATGATGTAGTTACTCCTAGATAGTTGGGATCTTGGGTAAAAAGCTGTAGGTTCCCCTCCGTCATATGACCGCCGTAAAGAAGGTGGTTAATCAACTTCAAACGTTATTAGAAGGGGTAGTGGAGCCATTTGGGAAATGGATTGATTATGTACAGTTTCATACAAGCATGATTCGATACTGATAGGTGTTCAACGGGTAAAGTTCCTGCCCTCTGCCGTGATTTCAAAAGGGGAAGGAAACTTTATTAAGAAAACGAGGTGTATTCGTTTCCAGAGAGGTTGTTCACTCATCTAAAGTAGCTCCAGAAACAGATTTGATGCATGACGCGGAAGTTCACTTTTGCTACTTGAATTCCGGTGACTGATTTGATGTTTAATTTCAGGACAAACAACGGTCGAAGGAGGAAGCGAGAGTCCGGGAAGAAGAGAAGAAAAGGACAAAGGAAGAGGAAAAACTAAAAAAGGAGAAGGTAAGGAAGAGTTAGTAGTAGCAGGTGGTCTTCCTTACGTTGTTTCAACTCTTCATTTGTTTGCAACTTTCCGAATTTTCGTCTTCACTTGCTTCAGATTTGTCTCATTACTTTCTCCTCTGAGTTCAATCAATACCTCTCTTACAGTCTTGGGTACGTTGTGTTCATATGATAACATGTTAGATCAGCGAAGTAAGCGACGTTAGGTCTGTTCCGTAGTTGTATAGGTAACCCTCCTCTGCGTTCGGATACTGTATCTTAGATGGTTCTGATCCCACGTAAAGCCGTAGGTTCTCCCCTCCGTCACGTGACCTTTGCCGTTACGAAGGAGGTTGAACAACCCCCGAACATTACTTTAAAGTTTCCGTTTGTAGAAGGCGTAAGATGTTTGATTTTCCCTGGTCTTCGTCAGGAGCGAGAAAAGAAAAAAGCGCTAAAGGGCTCTACAAAAGGCCAGCCCTCCAAGGCTCCCCCTGAACCTTCTTTGGAGGACTACGTGCAGAGCGGAGACCGCCCCGTCCCTCTTCTGGTGGAGAAATGCGTCCAGTTCATCGAAGCCGAAGGCCTGGATTCGGAGGGTATTTATAGAGTGCCCGGAAACAAGGTTCACGTGGAACAGCTCACAACAAAGTTCAAGGAGGATAAGAACGTATCCTTCGAAACTTTGGATATCCCCGTCAATGCAGCTGCGACAGCCCTCAAAGACCACCTAAAGCAGCTGCCCCCGCTACTGCCACAGAACAAAATGGAGGAACTGACCTCCATTGCAGGTACGAGGTTGCCGGGCAATGTGGTTTAAGAGAAAATAGTCAGGGTATGGAAAGGCGTATACTAGTGTTTCGCGATGCACTATCCATTCTAATGACAAAAGTAAATAGCCACCTTTGGGTTTTCCATAGTTTTCGACTTCATGATGAAAGTCCATAAATAATAATAATTTTATTGAAGCAACACATTTACAATCGTGTTACTTTCCCTTCTTTCCATTATGTGAAGCTAACGCACGTTCTCGCATCCCATTCATGAGACTTCTCATTTACATTTTGGGACAATCATTGTAGCGTCTGCTTATTTTTCACAACTCTCTCTCTCTACATCAGTAACTAAGAGTTCGCATATTTTAGTGTGTGTATATATAATGCAAACCCACAAGGAAAAAAAAAGATTCCAAGGCCTTTCGTGTATTCAATGGTACACCTCATCATTCTCTGATGAGGTGTACTGTTGAGTACACACACACACACACCTACCTACCTGTTCGTCACGTTTTCGTGCTATAACGTTTGAACCAGTTAGCATATGGGTCATCGCAAGACGATGTGTCATCAGCAGTAATCAGGTCCTTGCATGAAAGGTCAGTCATAAATAAAAATCAAAGGTCAACTGGATCGCTTTTTCATGTGTGCGCCATAACTTTTACAAATTTATACAGGCATATCGCCACACGACTGTGTCGCGAGTAAAAATCTCGTCCTTGCATCAAAGGTCAAGGTCGTAAATATAGACGAGGACATTGATTTCGTTCCGACATAGTTTTCTTTTTTCTTTTTATGCGTGTCTGTCGGGATTTGAATTATAGGTTTCATTGTGACAGATTACAGCCATTCCATGCACTCGACTATACTCATGGTGTCCAGGTTTACTCATCTTAAACTTTATCTGAAATAAATATTACAAATTTTCAGGGTTTCTTGTTAAAATAATTTTAACATAAAATAAGTAATTGTCAGTTGGACTTTATTTAATTTGGCCCTTAAGCTTTATTTGGCTTTACTGGGCTCTCGGCTTAATTAAAGATACATCACCACTTCGTAGGTAGTTATGATCAATACTTTTTATTCACTATCGCTATATTATTAATTTAAAATCCATGAACGAGTTAACAGATGAAAATTAAACGATGAATTTAAGTCAGTGTGACGTCATTAAAGTCATTGGAAAAATATTTATTTTTTACTTATTTATGAACATACTCTATTTTATAAATATTCGTTTCCGTTATGATACAATATTAGAATTTGTTACAGTAACGCAATAATACTGTTACTTGGACTGTTATTTAATTTGGCGTTTAATCTTTAGGCTTTACTGGGCTCTCAGGTTAATTAAGTGTTTAAATGTGACGTATATCATGTATACTATGATAAATATACTAACTAATAGTAGAAATACAGTATATATTAATCTTTATTTGTTTATATAAATAACTTATTGTAATATGATGATGGTGGTAGTAATGTACACCTAATCCTATATTTTTATTATCAGGTCATCCCATAAGTAATGTCGTTTTTACGATAGATTAAGTTTAAACTAGTCCTACTCGGTTTAAGCATAAATTTTCCGAAGGTTATATCTAAGAGGAGATCTCTCGTGTTTCGCTAAATACTTTACAGACCTTAACCAGTGAAGACGTGTGCTTTGCTTTATGTGAACCCCTCATAAACATGGCGGTATCATAAGAGCATGTCAGGCATATAATGCTTTACTAGTTCAAAAAAGGGAATAGTGCTACTGAAGCAACGCGAAACATTCAGGACGTTTATGGCAACGATGTTCTGCATGTGAGGAAATGTCAAAGATGGTTTCAAAAGTTTAGGAATGGTGACTGCTGTTTGACAGATGCAGCACGCTCTGGACGCCCTGCTGTTAGCCGCACTTGAAGAAGACTGTTCAACAACTGTCGAATTGGCCCAGAAACTCGATTCATCCCCGTTCACTATCCATCGACATTTGCAACAACTCGGGAAAGTGCCTAAGTTAGGAAAATGGGTGCCACATGAATTGTCGTCGACAATCTGAGGGTGCGGGACTTAGGGGGGTCGAAACATATAAATAATAGTTTCTCCAATTCCACAGTATGCACGTAGTTGGAAATGATGATTTCAACATCTTGAAAAAAAAAAAAAAAAAAAAAAGTGTGCGCGACCCCCCTTACCCCTTCCATAGCATCCCCCCCATTTTACTCTCTCCACAAATATAAACCCCAAATATGACAATCATGCATTATATTAAATCTTATTAAGTAGATTAGATTAATTTGGATAGATTATTTAGAGTTTTAGATAGATTGAATAGATTACATAGATTAATTTAGATAGATTAGATGAATTATATAAATTATTGTCACGTTTTTTTGTTTAGTTTCAGATTGTTTATGATTGAATGAGTTATGATTTAATTCCGAATGAGTTATATTAAATTCAGATTGAATGATTCAGTTGCTAGAATTTAACAATTAGTTTCTTGTTATTAATGCTACTAGGCCTAAATAAGTGAAATCATGGCGATAAGAAGCAAAACGCACAATTCAACATTTGGTCACCTTGCAGAATTTCCACCTTCAATGACTCCTTCAAAGGCTGACGTATTTAGGCATTATTTATTGGTAAGAAAACGAAAAGAACTGATTTCGAAAGGTTCTAGAACAGCAAAAGAATGTTACAGAATTGTCACTAAAGATGTGGAAGTCATTTGGGAGAAGTTTTCTTTTCCACATATAGGATTTGAAGGAATAGCTATAAAAGTTGAGCGATTGATAGAATCTGCAGCAAAGCTAAATAAAGTACCATTAAAACAAAGAAACGACAGTTTTCAGCAGAAGGTGGAGACATTCGATGAAATGTTTGATATTTGCACTTGTACTTGTTACGATATAAAAAATCAGTCGAACGGATTGCAGATGTGATATTAAAGTTCCAATGATTGAGTGGGAGTCTTTTGTGGGGTAGAAACAAAGAAAAAACCAACTAGGACCAATTGACAGAGTAACGACTTCCGCAAGAAAAAGGACTCACGATAGAGTTAAAGGATTAGGAAGAAGAGCCAAGATAAGCCTAGATATGAATGTTGCCTCAACCAGCAAACTGGACCCTTTACATATTATGGAAGATGACAGCATGAAAATTGATGATGACAGCGACGATATTGACTTTGTTCCGGATTTTTGAGCTGAAAGAAAACCATCAGAACAGAATTATTTATGATAACTTAACAATAACAGCAGATAGATACCGTGTAAGTTACAGAGCTACTGCAGCTATAGTAAATGCAGCTTTGAAGGATATGGGAATATGAGACGAAACCAATATGTTGGATAGGAAAAAAAGTGAAAAGAGAGAGAATACGTGTGGGTAAAAAGAACATAATCAAAGTGAAATCAGAGAAACACGGATTGAAGGCATTGAATTTTATGGTAGAAAAGATCAAACTAAGACAAAGAAGGGAATGGAGTACGAAGAACATTATGTAATAGTCAAAGAACCTGATGATGTTTACATGGATCATATAGCTCCAGATAACGGAACTGCTTGTTGTATTGCAGATGAAATAATAACTTTTATAGTTGATTCTAATAGCAAAGAATCCCTCAAAGCTTTGCTATGCGATGGCACCCCAGTGAACACTGGCAGGATTGGCGGAGTGCTAAAATTGATTGAATTATATCTGGACAGGCCGGTACAATGGCTGATTTGCTTTTTGCATGCAAACGAACTGCCCTTCAGGCACGTACGTATTTGAAGCAATTAATGGAAGAACTTCGGGACCAAACACCTTCAAAGGTTCTCTTGGAAATAAACTCCGAGAGGATTTGACCAAACTGGATATAGTTGATTATACCCCTATAGAGGGCAACATTAAAGAAGTTTCGGCCGATATTGTTAAAAGTTTCAGCAGTGACCACAAATATATGTATGAAATCTGCATTAGCATACAATCTGGACGCATCTCACAAGCGTTAGCCACCAGATCCCCAGGTGCCCTCCATCATGCAAGATGGCTAACACGAGCAAATAGGATCCTGCGCTTATATGTCTCTACACGGAATCCAGACAAAAACATCCAAGATCTAGTAAAAATTATAATGCTGGTTTACGCTCCAGCTGGTTTTGGATAGTCTCATCCAAAGGCAAATGAGGTAGTAGAACATGCTGTAAATGTGGTAACAGAAGCATCACAAGATAGAATTGGCTACGAAAACAGACAAATTTATTTTGAATGTACTGGAGTCGAGAAAAAAGCTACCCGTGTTCCAATGGAAAGGCCAGTGGTGTCAGTAATTTACTATTTTAAATTTCTTAAGGTGAATATTTTGATTTTAGTATGCTTCAGTTGATTCTTTAAGTAATATACGGAGAAAGATTTCTTATATATATAATAACTAATATCATTATTTAATTTAATCTGTCATTTATTAGGTTTTTTATTCAAAGAATTGGTTTCAATTTCATTTCAATTTAAAAAGGGGGGGGGGCATACGCAACGGGTAGGTGGGGGGGGGGGATAGCGGTGTAATTACAGTATGTTGTTTAGGGGCTCAAGGGAAACTCCGAGCAGTGTGTAGAATAAGAATACAAAATTTCGACCCCCTCCCCCCCCTAGACTGCGGGTAAACATTAGCACAGCTCTTCATTCCCGTGAACTCCAAGATCCGTTTTTGCACCGTTTAGTAACTGGTGATGAAAAGTGGATACTGTACCAGAATGTTAAGCGCCGTCGACAGTGGGTTTGTGCCGGAGAACCAGCGACACCACAGCCAAAACCAAATCTTCGTCCTCGGAAGGTGTTGCTTAGTGTTTGGTGGGATAAAGGTGGTGTAATACACTTTGAAACCTTACTACACAACCAAACAATCACCGCTCGAGTCTACTGTCAACAACTGGATCGATTGAACACTGCACTAAAAGAAAAGAGACTTTCTTTGGTTAATCGGAAAGGAATCGTGTTCCACCACGACAACGCACGTCCTCATACCGCTCGGATCACTTCCGCAAAAATTGAGGAGCTTGGGTGGGAAAAACTTCCACATCCTCCATATTCTCCAGACCTTGCGCCTTCAGATTATCATCTCTTCAGGAGTCTGCAAAACTATCTTGACGAGAAACAGTATACTTCTTTAGATGACCCGCACACCAGTCTTTGTACGTTTTTTGCTTCAAAACCGCCTGAATTTTATAAACATGGCATTGAAAAGTTCGTAGGACGTTGGCAGTGTGTCATTGATTCCGATGGAAAATATATACTAGATTAAAAAGTTTGAGTCGAGTTTTTTTTTTGTCCTTCAAATTTCGATCTAAAAAACATTACTTATGGGATGACCTGATAGTATTCACTTATTAATCGAGATCATCTGTTGTTTCTAAACGATTTTACGTTCGAGATATTTTTCGAAATATTTAAATCATTCCATAGTTTCAATCCAATGAAAATGGGTAATTTCCGAGATGAAACTATGTAAATTGAGGAATAACACGCTTTCATCTATTTCTAGTCTAAATTTCTTGAGTTACGAAATATTTATTTATCCTCTGTAAGTTAATAATTTTATTACATTCGTAAATGAAAATTCATTTACAAGTTTTCTCTTTGTTGTCCACGTACCACGGGCCTACACTTATTAACGATCAACCACGATTAACAGTGTTGAAATGTTGTTAAATGTTCATTGATGACTGCTATTTTAAGAGCGTTTTTTTCTCCACAGGAATTGGGGACAGGAGTTGTCGATTATTGAAACTAAAAGAAATGCTTACCAGCCTTCCACGGGTCAATTTTGAAGTTCTAAAATTTATATTTCAACATTTCGTGAGGTAGGTTGAGACAGAGCTTAGTGGAACGATGAGGTGAAGAATGCATTTAGAGAAAGGAGTCAGGGAAGAATGTCACAAACATAGCCTGGCAGTCGTGAACTATTAAAATATAATGTTGTATTTTAAAGAATGCAAGAAAGATGTAAAGTGCTAAAAAAGAGAATAGATACAAACTTGGTAAGGAAGATGAATGAGCAATACTCGTATTTAGAGAATAGAAAGTTGTTTTGAAAGGAAAGGAAAAATTGCGAGGGTCAGATTGAATCCTGCAGGATTTAGTGTCTTTGTAAGTCGGTAAGAGAGGTAGATGGACAGGAAATATATATATATATATGCAGTTTATCAGGGCTGGTTATCGGTACCAGATACCAGAAAATACCACTTACATTTTTATACCAGTATCACCAAGTTAATTTTCTAGTAACAGTACCAGCACCACTTTTAATTGCTTGGTAATACCACTTTGAAAGGTGGTATTTTACTGGCAGCAAATTCTCCAATAGGACCTAGCAAGCAACAAAGGCTTTTCTGTTCCGCTGTGTTGGGCAGCTAAGGGACTAAATCTTTTGGTAGATACAGCAGATATTTTCTGCCCTTCCACTAACCCTAGTCAACGTGGAAAGGCCGTTTTCTACACTGCATTACGTTTAAATTGACTTAGAGCATCGTTATCTGGAAATTCAGTCGATAATATTCTGTTTCTAAAATCGAAGAGACTTTTAATTAATTTTGTACAGACTGAAGATAAGTTTTAAGCAGCAGCTTATCCAAAGGATCATAAAACTAAAATTAATAGATATTAGAAAATACCTTGCTATAGGTCAGGTTATTTATCCTGCAAAATAGGTACCGTTTGTCCTAAAAATATTGCTAGTGTACTGGTGATTACTGATAACTACCTTCAATTGCTGTTATTACCAGTATCAGATAAAGAAAATCGCATACTTGTACCATTACCAGTGCCACTTCCATTGCTGGTACCCAGACTCACCCGCAATTTTTATCAGTCGATGATAGTCACTGAAATGAATGTAAATAAGAGTAGAGTTCGGTAGATTTCAGTATGCAGTGAAGGAAGAAATTTTACAGGTTGTTAAAGAAATTAGGTAGGTAGGTGGGTTTATTCATTGACGAAACGGGTGCGAATACAATGGATGTTGACAATAGAGTGAAGCGAGACAGACTAGTCATGGTGCGATATAAACCTTGGTAGGAAGAAAGTACGTGAGGACAGATGTAGCAAGAGGTTTACAGGATTAGAGAGGATTGATTGTTTGGTATAATAGTTCACTGAAGATGTGAATAGTTTGAGGAGGAGGAGGAGGATTGATGTGAAACGCATTTATTGTACGAAAAACGAGGATGTTCGTGAGAGACGTGGAATGAAAAGCCTTTTGAGATCAGGGTTGGCGAAAACCCAGTTGGGTTTTTGCCATCCCTGTTTGAGATGAGAATGGATAGTGTCCTATGTTGATATGGACACGTAGAGAGAATGAATGATAGAATTGAGAGAAGTGTGTAATAGTGAGTGCACAAGTGTTAACAGGTAGAGGAAGACCGCGTAAAAGATGGAAGGATGTTAGTAGTAAATGTGTGAATTCGTGTTGCAACTGGACAAGTCCTGACCTTTTTCCTAATCGAACTTCAAGAGGATTGGTCTGGACCAGTCCGGACCACTATTTTTCTCAATTTTTGGGAGTATAAAAAGTTAATTTTAGTCAAATTAATTGCTTGCTTTGATATTTAATGCGAGTAACGCTCGAATAACATGTTCCTGGTACAGTTTGTGACTTGAATGTGTAAAATTAATATACGGTATTTGGATTCTGGACAGGTCCATGCCGGTCCCAGGATATCGGATTGCATCACTAGTGTAGATAAATGTCGAGTTAAATGTGGCGCAAGTGTTAACTCAAAAGGAAGAATGGGAGTGGTTTTGAGGGGTGTAAATGTAAAGTTGGTCTCATTCGGTGGTGTAGTGGTTAGCGTCGCTGACTACGAATCCATCGGCCTCGGGATCGAGACCCGGTGACGGTAGGCGGCACGCAGCAAAGCCCAGCTGTTCATCCTTCCACACACAGAAATTGATTGGTAGATAAATGGGTAGCCTAGTGGTTAAGACGCTGGACTGCTGGTGGGGCGTGGTTCGGATTCCACGTTAAACTGTAGGTTTAAGGTGGAGTGACGAGCTTGACCTTCGTCAGAATGGACAATTTGGGTGGAAGCAAAACCAAGGCTAACCAAGGTCATTTGATATACCATTAGTGGTACATTCCCCAACCTTGTGATGAAAAGTAACACTCGATCCTTGAAGATGGGATGGTATCTTGTTCCTTCGGGTGAGCGATCCCTTTGTTTCTTTGTGTGGGTAATTGAACGTATTCAGTCCCTAGCGGGAGTGCCATTTCCCAGTTTGAGGGATAAATGATGAGATAAAGATTGAATTTGAATGAGATTCGGTTAGCACAGTATGCAAGGAGTGTTTCATTGAATATAATTTTATTTACGCATTTTATTGAAAGTTTTTTATTAATTTTTATTAAAATGTATTTATTTCTTTGCAGGGTTGCTGAGAATTGCAAATTGAATTCGATGGACAGTAAAAATCTGGCTATCTGCTGGTGGCCGACTTTGCTCCATACATTGCAATTTACAGACATCGGAGAATTTGAATCTCAAAGGCCTCATATCGAAGACATAATTCAGACTATGATTGACCAGTTCCCTTTTCTGTTTCAAGGGAAAGAGGACTATGTAATGGTCTGATAATGGCTAAATTGCAGCTAGAGTGTGGAAAGCTGCAGCTTTTTATGTTCATTTTTCCTGTCGTTACTTAGCGATTCTTAAGCTATATTTCTATTTTTATAAAAGGTCTTTATTGTCCCTTTATTTGGTGTTGCGCGCATCGAGCTTCGTAACGTTTCGGTTTGAATTGAACGATTTTACATGAGGAAAACATTCGCATACTACTACTACTACTACTACTATTATACTACTACTACTATTATACTACTACTACTAACAGCGGTTAGGTTATGATTTTCGTAAATATCCAATGATACTTTTTATCAGTGATCAAACTCGTTCGTAATAGAAAGTTTGTTATATTCCTTTATACTGTACGTTGCTTCATACACTATTTATGATTACCAGTGAAATGTATTCTAGTCTCAATGATGAAGTGAGGTAAAAATTAAATACACACCTAATTGTAAATCATAGGACATTTTTTCAAAAAAAGAAAAAAAAAAATTGTTTAGGATGTAAGGAGCTTCTAATGTAACTAAAATGGCCATTTCAATGAAGGGCCTTTTTTATCAAATGATTTTGACAAAAAAAGAGATATATATATATATATATATATATATATATATATATATATATATATATATATATATATATATATATATATAATCAGTTAGAAGAGCTGAGATGCTCACATATCAAATTCAGTATGTCCATAAAACATTCCATATTTTGCCTTGCTGTACAGCAAAATATGACTTAAGACTATTTGGAAAGTTTTTATCCTGCCATTTTTAATAACCAATTATTTTTTTTTTTAATAATAATAATAATAATTACTAGTTTTCAAATATAAATTGTCATAAATTGTGCCAGTGTTTGATCTAAGTGGTTTTTCTTTTTTTTTTTTTTTCTTTTTTCATTGGTAAGCAAATATATATCATTCCATTTTGGTTGTTACCTCTGTGAGGTAGGAACACGCTGTTAATTTTTCATATAAAAAAAAAAAAAACACGCCATACTTAAATATGAGCTATGTGTGTACCTAAACTAGTAGATTTTAAATTAAGGAATATGATTACTTCACTTCGTAATAATAATAATAATTAATAATATGTGTGTGTTAGAAAGTGATTAGCAGACGCAATGTTTATATATTGCTATCGAGCATTATAATTTCTAGAGATTTCACATTTCTGTGCCAAGCAAAGTGACTGTAGAACAAATATGCTACCCCCCTCTTTTTTATATACGATTTATTGTTCCGAGTCATCCATTCGTGTCTGTATAGAGCACCTGTGAAGGAAGACGACTTTAAAAAACAGGTAGGTAGCGCATCTCAGCGTTTGAGAACAGGTAATATTAATTAATTAATCTTTTTGACTGTTGTGTTTTATTGCGAAGGTTTCTTTGTGGGGTTTTATTTTCTTTGGGTGGGGTGGGGGGGGATGATATTAAGTAGGGTGTGGTCTTCAACAGGCAATCTTTTTCCAATCAAATCAAATATCTGTGTATCAAAAAAAAAAAAAATTTTTTTTACCTTCTCTTGATTGGCCAAAGAACGTTTTGAGATGTAAAGGATAAATTTTTTTTTTTTTTTTTTCAATACTCAAGGTAACTCTGCTAGTCATACGAAACGTAATACGCAACAGTCAAATGTAAATTTATTCTTTAGGCTTTAGTAATAATGAACCTCAATATGTAAATTTGAAGGGTGATTATTAGGCTATGTATTAGCATCTATGTACAGAATCTGAAGGTAATTCTACGAGGTGGTGTATTCATTTTTGTGTGTAAATTACTATAAATTAACAATAAAAATAAAATAATAAATGTTAGTCATAGTCCTCTGTCAATAGCTAAATTATTTGCCACTATACTACTGCCTACCACATTCTACAGAACACGGCTATTTAATGCCTTTTAGATTAGATATTAATTTTAAAACTGTAATTATGTCCACAATTTTATTCTCTCGATAACGTTGTTGCACTCGTTAACAGCCCTTCAAAACCTTGAACAGGACAAATTCAAACTCCTGTCGTTAGGTGGCGCTGCGCTGCAGTATTTATGAATGAAGCCGTCGACAATATTTTTCTTTTAACTTGCGTGCATTGATATGGAATGAAGTCTCTTCACAGTTGCCCACTTTTATACTAATTAGATATGCAATTCTTCGCAGTTACTTAGCTCAACATAGAGTACAGCGTGTATCAACTCTCTGTAAGGGAATTGGCCATTTTTTTTTTTTTCTTAAATTCGTTGACTTGAATTTACGTTAGATAATAACTTTCGTTGTAATCTTGGCGAAGTGAGAGGTGGAAGAGTCGGGGTATTAGTCGCAATCAAACTGGTTTTTAGCAATCCAGAAAAACTGTACGATCTGATAATTTGTAGCTTTTCAATGAGTATAAAATTATCGTTACTCGTAATTAACAGTCATTGTTTTTGTACATTGTGTGTGGCTGGAGGAGGTGCACGTAGAATATTCAGTAATTATTTCCCATTTCCACTCAAGGTCCAAAAGTGGGAAATTCACGATTTGGAAAAAAGTATTAAAAAAGTCTCGGGGCAAATTGCATACTCGATGGGTATTTTATGAAAAAATCTAAAGTTCGAAATTCTATACACTAGCAATAGGTCAACTGGAGAATTGCTTTCTTTGAGAAATTCCCACACTCCGATCTCATTCTTAATCAAGACTAAGATATGAGTAAATTGGGAAGTCCCTATTTCGTTACCAATAATCACGCTTGGACAGAAAAAAATTCAATAGTTGAGGTATGACAGTGTGATCGTCGCTGCTTTGATTTAGTTTAAATTTAACTAGAAACTTATTCCAGTAACCTTCAGGTTTTTCTCGTGTAGTAGACCTCAATTGAAGATGGATGAACCATATTGACAAATTCCTATAAATTTGGTTGGGGCCGTACTGGATTGCACTTGTCCGTTTGTTACTCGCTTTCGTGTGTCCGCCATAATTTTTGAACTGATTAAACTTTTTTTTTAAATACAGGTATCGTCATAAGATGATGTGTCATGAACAAGAGTCGGATCCTTGTATGAAAACCCATTGTAATCGAGTTGTTTAATCTTCGCAATATCTAAGGCCATATGATGGGCGGGACCTACAGCTTTACGTGGGATCCAAACCATGGGTTGCTACATGTGGACGCAGAGGACTGTTCCCACCCAATCTAACTTCAACCCAGACCTAGTGACTCGACTTCGCCACGCAACGAGAAGCGATGTTACCTATTTACTGTACGATATTTTATTCCTGAACAATTTCGCTGCGATGCAATACAAAAATCTGGAAAATTCAGTTTGCAATTACATCATTTCTCTCAGTAAAGTTGTAGTTCAAATGGTTGTGGTTCTCTGGACAGCATTTACGCTGACCAACTTAATATCTCCATATCGTTCAGACTTTACAAGTAATTCAAGTCTTCATAGCAGGAAGCAAACTAGTGTTCGGTGCACTTGGTTAGTTTTTTTGTTTTCAACTATTTGGTTGGTTACGAAGCGACTGTTTTCGAACTGTATTTAATTAGTTTGATTGATAGTGGTCTTTTCTCAAATGTATTTGGTTACGATATTTTTTTTTCTACCCAAACTGTATTTGCTAGTTCTAAGGTTTTTTTTTTAACTATAAATTCTAGAGGTTAGAGATCATATTAAAGATCTATAAATTACTTGTAGAATGGCAATGTTGAGGACTTCACCGTCTGAGCATAAGTGAGGTCGAGTGTAGTGTAGTTGAGCAAAGAAGTTAGTCCTGATTAAGATAGGTTAGCTTGTACCTTAAAGAAAAAAAAATCCCACTTACATCGGTGCTACTGTGTAGACATACGCTTTATTCGAAAGGTTTCTTTAACCAAGAGCCGTCAAACCATCTTATCAATGTTTCGGAAAGTAGGAGTTACGGGTTCGCTCCCTGACTTCACCTCTTTTAATAGGCAGCTCATTGAACGAGGGAAAAGATCAAGGAGTGTCTAGCAACAGACTACTTACCGAGCCTGAGCTGCACTATCATCTGTTGACACAATGTCGTACTTACAACATATGGGGCGGATACTTTACAATAAAATTTATCGGGGTGGGGAGGAAAAATGTAAAGGTCGTAGAGTTGAACAATGCTAACCCATAAGCTAAACGGGATTGAAAGGTAAAAAAAAAAAAAAAGGCCGCATTGCAGTTAGCATTCTGTAAATTGGGGGGGGGGGGGGGGGGGGGGGGTTGGCTCATTTTGTACACTACACCAGGATACTATGATCGGTATCTTAGGCATTATGTACAATCCATTCTTACCGGATACCAAGTGTAACAAATAGGTAATAAAAAAAAACTTTCCAAAGATTTTATTTAAAGTTACTGAACAAGTCTTGGAAACCGGATATAAAAACGTACTTACGAATAGTATAAAAAATATAAAGTAGGATTTATTAATTAAAAATCTCCAAAGGTCGGATTAACATTAAATCGGTAAAGATAATAGTAGTATTTGAATATTGTACGGGAAATCGCACCCTCATTTGAAGTTTTGTGTGTGGAGTTTCAGAAAGGAAAGGTAGTTAACTAACTACACAATCCCTTAAATGTTCTTAATTAAAACATTAATTATAAATACAAAATTGTTTTACACTAAAAATTACGAGCAAATACAAGTTTTACTAGTCACAAACCAGTACTCGATGTTTGAAAGTATGGTACTATTTTTTTTTAGAGTTAAAAGTTATACGACAGACTAAGCCTTAAACAACAATTTTATCAGAAGTTACATCTAAGAAAGGAGTTTTGTATTGAAAAAAAATTTTTCACTTCAAAATAGTAAAAAAAAATAATTTGCTGTAAAAAAAAAACTTTTTATAAAGAGAATCAAAGGTCACATTCAAAGAGCAAAAGTGGTTTGCATAAATGAGCGTAGATGAGGTTGAGGAAACGACGCTCTTAACCCCCAAGTTCTAAAAGCAGAGCCGCGACCCCTGACCACCTGCGTGCAATGAGGAATCAAAGCACGAAACTCCTATATCAGGTAAATATCCGTCACAGACAGCATTCAAATACTTTCAAGGATGTCATTAAAGTGGTAAACTGGGACCTAGTGGGATTCGAGTCCGCGTCGCGTGGTTTCAGACTGAGTACTACTAGTGATCGCACCATCCAGAAAAAAAATAATTGGTGGAAGTGAGGCCAATATTTGTCCAATTTCACCACACTCCATCGACTTTATAAAGCATATAAATCGGGTTTGGGGATTCTGGATGGCTTGACTGGTACGCTCGGTGATAGAAATCACGCGACGCGGGTTCGGTTCGAGCCCCAAACTAGCTCCGAGTTCCTCATTTTAATGTCTTCTCCCATTCCAACTGTTGTTGTTCAAGACTGCGAAATAACCGAGGAACAAATACGGTTAATAATAAAGTAGAAAGTGGCGAGGAAAATCAAGCCTGGAACGGAGGATATCACCACGCGCGACAAAGAGACTAGTCATTCGGGCCTGCTCTGATGCATGACCACCCAACGTAGGATTTGCGAAACAAGATTGAGACGCACTTGTAAACTGCATTCTCTGATGATTCGCATTTGAATACAAGGTTCAAGCGGCAGAATAGCTATCAACCACCAAATCCAAACGGGACCATCTGACACATTCCAGTATTCATTTTCTACAGGGGGCATTGGGCCGTAGTGACTCAGAATACGACGTTGCGTCTGTCCTTCGATAGAGTTGAACCAATCCCTCGATTTTTGACACACTGAATTATGGAGTTGTTGCAATTCTTCCAAAGAACTCTCGGTCACGTGGTCATCCTGAAAGGTAATATTTACATACAGAAAAATGGATTTCTGGTAAAAATGAGGGAGTGGAGAAGCGTCAGCAGGGGTATTGTCATTATTTGCCATTACACCCAATTAACAAGCGCGCGCGCGCACCTAGAAATGATAGATTCATGCAGTTGCTTAACTTCAGCCGAAACGCCTTACAGGGTCACATGATGAAGGGTACCAACTACAGTTTTACGTGGAATCTGAGCTATATCAGAGTCCCTACATCGTCTAAACAGGTCAAGACGATCACCCATCCAACTACGTGAACAGACTCGCCGTTTTGTGTCAATATTTATGAAAACAACTGCAATTAGAGCTTCCGCGACTCGGGTTCGACTCCCACTGTTGACCACCATATTTGTGGTCGGTCGGGTTCAGCCAACTATTTCCCTTCCTCTCGGGGTGGGTGGGTAAAAAAAAAAAGTGTTCTGAATGCTACCGACTGGCTTCTACCAAACAAGAGCTTGGCCTTATTTCCAGATGAAATTACTTGAACAATTATTAAACTTCACGAGTGTACGGAAACTTATATTACCTTCAAGTATTCGACAGTTGCTGTGTTGTATCCGTCTTTGACGCCTTTCGAGATGCATTTAAATCTACGAGACCCGACAGCATTCACTATTCGACGACCGTCATTAATAGGTTTTACCTCACGAACTTCTAGCATCGTGCCGTAGCTGCAGTACCTGGAAAACAAACAAATATTGAATGATACCAATCTACTTTATTTCATATTCAACAGGTTTCGGAAAAAATGTCAAAAATTTCTAAAACAGCAAAAAGTTATGGAAATTTAATTAGTTAAGAATAAAAAATATCCGTATGCTTATATATACAGGGTGGTCCAAAAGTCCCTATCTATTTTGCTTAAATAATAGTATTTCAGGATAAAAATATGGTAACAATTAGATGTGTATTATTTATCAAGCTTAGGTCTAAGATTCGACGTGAGCACCATCAGTATCTGCAAATCTCAGATCTGTTCAATGCATTGCGGAACATTCTTAGCATCTCTCGGGTTATTTTAGCGACTGCCGTGATAATACTGGTTCGCAGATCCTGCAGGTCTGTAACTCTTGTAACCCTCGGACTTTATAAAGCCCCACGCAAAGTTTAATAGTGTTAAATCCGGAGATCGTACTGCCCAGGGCCTGTTTCTACCATGTCCAATCCAGCGATTTGGTAAGAGCTCATCAAGGTACGCCCGAACGATGGTTGCATAGTGACATGGAGCTCCATCATCTTGAAAGACAAGTGTCGAGAATGCCATCTGAACGAAGCTGGGGTTCAAGAAACTACTGAAGCATGTCAAGATAAATTGGCCGTTACCGTAGCTTCTGCAAAGAAAAAAGACCCGCAAATCTTGGTCCTTGTCATACCCAACCAGACATTAACTAAGATAATCTCTCTCCCATTCGTAGAAGTCGGTTGGTTTTTTACTAGCTCAGACACGGCAATTATGTCTATTAACCTTTCCGCATATGTGGAATGTCGCCTCATCGATGAAGAGTGATTTAATAAGTTTTCGGTATGAATTTTCAATCAATTCTATGCACATGGCGACTTCTTGGATAATCCTCTTCGTGTAACTTGTGTAGCACTTGAATATGGTAGCTTCTCTTTTAATGTTGATTTTAAAATCCTTAGAAGTCGTTTTTGGTATGCTCAGTCTACGTGATGCTGTGCGAGTTGACATCCTAGGATTTGTTTCAAAGGCATCTCTTATCAATTCGACATTTTCTCGAGAAGTATCTGGGCATCCAGATCTTCTCATCATGAACAGATCCTGTTATTTTAAATTTATTGACCAGCTCGCGAATTGCTTTGTCTGTAGGTTCTGGTTTGTGAAATATTATTTCAGCAAAACAGATAGGGACTTTTGTACCACTACATATATATATATATACGAAATGGCATCTGAAAATGTTTGTCATTTTCACAGAAATCTCCGCCTATGGAGGCAGGGTCTGTCCACATCTCACCAACGTGCATTCAAGCTAAGTTGAATTAGATCAGTCAGCTCAGCCTATTATGAATTGTCTAATCGGGGTCCCTGTTTCCTTTCTTCCAAAGGTTGACCAATCGGAGGAAAGAAAATATTTTTACCCTTCACCAAATACTATTTCGTTAAAATATACAATATTTGAAGTCTCTAGCGCTCGTAGCTCAGTGGATAACAGTTTCCCTTTAAGCGAAATGAAGACCCAGAGCGGGGGTTTGAATTCCGATAATGCCGATTATTATAATCCAAGTTAGCGCACTGGGCTGCATTTGTCTGGCCTGAGCGATGTGCCAGTTTTTTTATGGAGTTTCTCTCATTATTAATAAAGTTATAGCTCAGTATACCAAAGGAGGAGAGTCCTTTGAAGGTAATTAGTGATGTACCGATTCCAAAATTTAGCCAATACCGATTCTTTGCCTATATTTAAAAAAAAAAAAATCAATTCCCTTCATAAATTTTACTATCCTAACGTGAAAATGTTCACGTTTTTAAATTTCAAATTTGTTTAAATGCTTTTCCTTAGCTCACTCCACAATATAAAGTACATTATACAGTATCAGAATTTGTTACTCGCATACCATAGCTAAAAATGATAAGTTTCATTATTCAGTAAATAAAAATTTTAGTTTAGTTTCATAAAATGAACAATACCAGTATTTAAAATAATTGTTTTTTCTTATATTGAAGGAATTTTCTTTTTTAAACAACGTCAACAACAAAAACAATTTCACTAAAATTTCAAGTCCCTGGTGGCCAATTTGAATTAAAAATAATGGATATATAATTTAGGTTTATAAAATTAAAGCAGTTGAAATAAAGTAAAGATAATAAAATGGCTTAATATGTAAATGCTAACATACTACTTAATATAGAATTATTATTAGTATACAGTAGATTACAATAGTTTATAATATTTAGAAATTAGCAGTTAAGAGAAAATTTAAATTTTCTCTAACTTATTAAGCTTTTCCTTTTTTGCTAATTAAAATATTTTTATACAATTACACCTTCAAACGAATATATAAATTATCATAGCGTTTTTTCTGTTAAATTTTCCATGAATATAAATATAATTTTATTTTATAATGAAATTTTAAAATTCAAAGAACCGGTAAGATTTAAGTTAAAGGTATTTGTTCCAAATCTTGACATGAAGTAAGTCACTCATGCTTTGGGTTACAAATCATCATCAAACACGCAGTCATACAAGACCTTACGGCCACTAAACTTCTACCTTCAACTAAACATACGGAGATGGCTTGACTGTCATTGCAGCGAGAGTATTTACTGGGCTTCCAGTTGATTACTGAACTAACTAGCTGCTCTACAAACATTTTGATCTGAAAGTGGGTACCATTGTCATCGAAACCTCTACCCCTCTCCTTACTGGGGGGGGCTACTTCGTAGCTAGTGTCGTAACAGCGCTTCCCGTCGATCAGCAAAGTTAAGCGACAGTGGATCTGGTGTGTGGTTGGATGGGAGACCCTACCATGTGGCCAGATCATGAAGCGATCCGTGGTTCGGATTCGCGTAAAATTGTAGGTCCTCCCGTCATATAACTTTAAACGTTGAGGAGGAGGTTAAGCAAAAACCATCACCATCATTGTCGCTCTGGTTTGGAAGATCTAAATCTTTTCAATATGGTGAGGTTTAGAAAGACTGCGAAGAGGAGCTTTTCTCCCCAAATGTGAAGATCAATGCAACTGATTTTGAACATGTATGGAATATGCTTCTCGTGTGTGGGGCGGCTCAACCTACCCCTCTTTTTTACTTAAATAGTTGGAATCAAAAGCTTTTCTTCTCATCAATTTCCCGCCTCTTACTGTCTTCAATTCCTCCCTTCGCTGCAATATTGCCTCTCTCTTTCACTATCGCTATTATAACCGACACTGCTCTTCTGAACCCTCTAACTGCATGGCTCCTCCTTTAAGGAGAGAACGCAGTACCAGACTTTCTACACATTCTCATCCCTTTTTTGCCTAACTTCTAATGCAGGAGTTAATCGATATTATCAATCTTTCATCTATTCAACCGGTGAACTTTGGAACAACCTTCCTCAATCCATCTTTCCTCCTGTCTATGACCTCCAATCTTTCAAACGCGGCGTGTTCAAACATCTCGAAAACAAGACCTTGATTTTGGCTCTCTCCATTTCCTTCTATGGGGGTAGGGGGCATTTCTGCAGCCCCTCCTTCCCACGTTAAAAAAAAGTGTTGAATGAAAGATTTCTGAACAAGTCTTCTATAAATAAAATAATTGTATTACGCCATTTGAAGGTATTTTTAATGATGGATTTAACCTCGAGTGATGGAACGTGATGATGAGGACAGTAAATAAAGATGTGACCCCTTAACTCTAGGGATGCAGCCTCACCGTTCCTGCAGTGGCTGGCTACGCCGCGCTCTGTAACAGATACTTAGTCCACCAGCCCCAAAACGCTGGGTTCAAAGAGGCTTTTTAGAATGCCCCATGTGCAATGTTGGGTTACTTAGTTTTAATGCCAAATATAATTAAGGACTAAATGCAGACAATTTTATTTCCTTCTGACTACAATAATAATTTCAAGATTGGCGCAATGACGTACCAAATCTAAAACACACTACAGATAACTGCGATCAACACATCTTTTCGGAAGATAAGAATAAGTTATTCTCTCGGGAATAAACAAGACAAAGACACGAAGAAAACTCTCACCCATTTTCCTCAGATTCAGATGGCATACACATCCCGAACTCTCTCGTTCCTGCCTCCATCACCCTCCGAATCATGAGACGATAGCGTGGCTCGAACACATGAAGAGGACAAGCGACTGAAGGAATCGCGAGCGTCGCCACAAAGATCGGAATCTCGTGTTGAAGATCTTTGCCGGCTTCGGCGAATTCACTCATTTCGAGATCGTGTTGAAGACCTCTCTCCTTATACTCATTGGGAATTTGAGTTCTCATGGCAGCTTCCACGAACTCCGTTATACTGGACCGATTCTCTGCCAAATACTGAACAAAAAAAATAAATAAATAATGGGGATATATTACTCCTGCAATAAAAAATATGGCGCAAAGTTTACGGTATGAAAAACTACGGAACTTGACAGAAAAAATTATCCCAAAGCTAGAATGATGTCTGAACTAAGTACCATAAATGTAATACCAACGGGTTTTCATCAAGGCAGTAAGTTTTCCTTCCTGCGAAATCACTCAAAGTTAATTTTTGTTTTCATTCTCGTTTTAACTTGGATGAGAAAGGTGTCTTTACCTCTCTGAGAGATGTTTTGCAAAGTGGGCAATGAATGGCATGATCCAGACATCGGTCGAGACAGGTACGACAAAATGTGTGACCACAAGGAGTAGTAACAGGTTCCCATAGTAATGGTAACACAGGGAACACTCGAAATCACTCTTGTATACGCTGACTGGATCAACACTTCTTACATAAGCAGTGGTGTTATCTGCGAAAGGTTAACAATAGTAAGTTTGCTACAATTAGAACAACCTTAAAAATAGTAAGAAAACAAAGCTCTAAACTTTGTTGGTTACAAAAAGATTATGTAGGAAATTCTAAAGTGTAAATGCCATTTATTGGAGTTTTTAAACCACCTCCGTAATTCGTCAAGGCAACGACCATATGACGGAGGGGGACAATGGACACCTATCCCACAAACCCAACGTTGCTCAATTTTATGAAAGGGAGTGGAAGAAAAATCCAAACCAAAGAATGGATCTAATTAATAATGGCTGCAAATACTAGAACTTTAAAAATTCGTTAACACTAGTTACCGTAAATTACGCCAACACGAAATTCGGTAACCTGTAGGTAATAAACAAGATAACTTATAGTCTACACTCGTAACCTTATTAATAAGATACTCCATGATAGCAGGAACACCCCAAAATCAGCGATGTTCCATACCCTCTCTATCTACGTTTCTTAACGCGAACAATGGACTAAACAGCGATCCCCAAACTGTAGTTACGCAAGATATTTTATTGATGTGTAAACATTAGAAATTAAACTCCGCCAATCAAAATGAAAACAAGGATAAAGTGGGAGTTTGTAGCTTGGTGAAAATTAATTTTACTGTATGGTGTACCTCGAAATAATTCTAGAGTTGAGGTATGGTAATTTTTATGTTTGGGTACAGAAGAAAAGTCTGGGAACCCCTTGGTCTAGTCCTGTATGTCCTATGGTTCCAAAGCAAAACACTAGAGGCCCATAAGCCAGTAGAATCAAGACTGCCAACTGAGGCAAACTCACTTCTAATTTGCTCCACTTCGTCTGTGAATTTCTTCAGGATCTTTGTAACGACAGGAACCCCTTCCACTATGAAGTTGTACCCACTTATAGTTGACTCCGACAGACGCCTTTTGCGTAAGGAAGACAACTTCCCTTCCGCATTACTCTTCCTTTCGCCAGAGTCCTCCTTCGAATACCTACTCTCCTCCTCTTCAGGAAGTACGAAGGGGATGAAGTGTTTTAAGGAGATTTCTGAAGGTGGTCTGCGGGAATAGCGCCCCATGATTAACAGAAGCATCCTAGCGATCTCACCGAGGACACTCTCGAGATCTCTAGAATTTTCGATGGCGGCACAAACAAGCATGGCCACAAGGGCGTCTTCCTCCCGTCCAAGGGAGAGGAGGGCCGTCGCCTGCCGGAAGTGCCCTTTGGCCCACTCTGGGCGCCTCAAAACTGCCTCATTGGCATCCCTAAGGGCCTCCTCGGCCATCCCGAGGGCGTGGAAGGTATGAGAACGGTTGCTTAAGAGGAGGTGGTCATTCGGGGCTGAAAAAAAAAAGGGGGGAAAACTGTTAGGCTACGCACGTCCGGGCACATATACCCACTTCTGATCTTTCCAAAAATCAATACAAAAATTACCGAGCATACGGGACACAGTATCAAGATTCACGCTACACTGCAACTTCGTGCTACGCAGTAAGAATCAAATCTACCCAATTGGAGTCTAAGATAGTATTCTATTCTATTTAAGTGGGATTTAGCATAGGTTAGGTAGCTAAAGTTAACATACTAAAAAACCTGAAATATAATAAAATGTTTGGAAAATAAAAATCAATAAAACTAACTTTCGAGGGGTGCAGTTTTTGGACGAATGGTGGTTACAAAGATGTGATTGGTCTAAATTGGTGACGTGGGAAATAACTAACTCTTCTAAAACAACAATCTAACCTTGCGTAATCGGGTTTCCATGAAACTTAAGTTGTCTACAGGTTACAGGATTTATAACCTGATAGAAGGCAAGCCCACGCCCTATGCAATTACGCTCAATGAACCACTTAAACTACCTTATAAGACAACTTGCATATACTAATATAGCATGTATATACAGGGTGGCGCAAAAGTTGCGCACCATAGCAATTTTCAGTGTTGACCTTTTTTTTTCTTTAAAATAACTACGGGATGGCTGCGAAATTAACAATAGACGAGAGAATGAACTTTGTTTTAATGTATGAAGAACCAGGTACTACAAATCGATGAATCGGTACAGAATTTAAATTCTATACCGATTCATTGATTTGTTGTACCTGGTGTTCCATACATTAAAACCAAGCTCACCTTCTCGTCTATTGTTAATTTCGCAGCCATCCCATACCCAAAGAGGGAGGGGGGAAAAAATAAAAATAAAAATAAAAAAAATATGGTCAACACTGAAAATTCTTACGGTGCGCGACTTTTGCGCCACCCTGTATATCCTTACATATAGCTTTTCCTCCGTTGGGCTCCTCCGACCACAATCTTATCTGTTTCCTGTCCTATCGTTCCAATTCGGCCTTTGCATGCTCCCAAGAGGCGGCGCGGCGCCTTTGGCACTTTGGCGCCGCTGATTGAGACCCATAGGCAGTAGGCTACTTCTCCGATTTCCTATGGAATGATTACTACACGTCTGTGGCCTCTCCGTGTGAGCGCATCAGAGGTGATTTTCTCGGGCATAAAGCGTACATTCCATATTCTATTCCTACTATTAATACAAAAAATACTTTGTATAACTTTATGTACTTGTTCTACTGTAAGGCTATCCGCAACAGAGAGGAGGCCTTCAGAAAGTACCGTCGCCATCCAACTCGTGGCTCTTATTCAGTTTATATTTCTGCCCGAAATCGTGCAATATCTGTTCTTCGACTCGCCAAAAATTCCTTCATCAAACTAAAATGTGAAAATTCTCGCTGTTTCTGGCATCTAGCCAAGAACCTCTCTAACAACTTTACTTCCTCTTCTTTCCTTCCTCCTTTCCAACGGCTCATTTGCCGTCTCTTCTCCCAATAAAGCTGAAGTCTTCACTCAAAACTTTCGCCTTCTGGTGCTGTTCCTCCACCAGCTCTTCCCTCTGACTTAATTATGTCAGAAATTAGAATCTCTTCCAAAGATGTTCTTTCTGCCCTATCTGGGCTCAACTCTAGGAAGGAGTACACTCCGACTCCGTACAGTCCTGGTGTTGTTCCTCTTATTATTATCAAGAACTGTGCTTCTGTGCTGACACCCTGTCAAGGCAAACTCTTTCGTCTGTCTTTCATCTGGTACTTTTCCTTCCTGCTGGAAGTTCGCTTTCATTCAGCCTGCCCAAAGAAGGGTGACCGCTCTCAACCCTCCAACTATCGTCCAATTGCTTTGCTTTCTTGCCTTTTTAAAGTTTTTTAATCTATCCTTAATAGGAAGATTCTTAAACATTATCTTTCAGATCGTCAGTATGGATTCCGCAAGGAACGCTCTGCTGGCGATCTTCTTTCATATCTCTGACTCTTGGTCATCCTCATTTCAGAATTTCGATGAAACTTACTTTTGCTAATGCGCTACACATATCAAAAACGTTTGATAGAGTCTGGCACAAATCTTCAATTTCTAAACTGCCCTTCTTCCGTTTTTATTCTATCTGCTTTCCTCTCTAATTTCCTTTCTAGCCGACCCATAGCTTCGGTTGTAGATGGCCACTGTTCTCCCAAAGCTATTAACAGTGGTGTTCCTCAGGGTTCTGTCATGTCACCCACTCTTTTCCTTTTATTTATCAATGATCTATTAAGTCGCACTTCCTGTCCTATCCACTCCTCTGCCGATGATTCCACTCTTCACTTCTCCACCAGCTTCACAAAGCGTCCCTCTCAACAGTCTCTCATGCTTCGCGAAGGACGGCTATAGTACACCTGACCTCTGATCTTTCTGCCATCTCTGATTGGGGCAGAGAAAACCTTGTTGCTTTCAATGCCTCAAAAACTCGGTTCTTCCGTCTGTCTTCGTCACAATCTTCCACACCACTATCCCCTTACCTTCAACAACACAACTCAATCCTTCCTCTTCTCTTCAGATTCTTGGAGTTTCCTTTTCTCGTGATCTTTCCTGGAAAGACCACACATACTCGCTTTCCAAAACAGCTAAGAGATTAGGTGTGCTGTACCGCCTCCACAGTTTCTTCAACTCCGCTCAGTTGCTGTCTCTGTATTGGGGTTTTGTCCGCCTCTGTATGGAGTACGCTTCTCATGTGTGGGGTGGCTCAACCCACACAGCCCCACTTGACCGGGTGGAATCAAAGACTTTTCGTCTCTCTCTCTCATAACTGACACTGCTCTTCTCAACTTTCTAACTGCATGTCTTCTCCTTTAGGGAGAACACAAAGTACCAGACTTTCTACACATTCTCATTCCTTTTCTGTCCAACTAACGCAAGGGTTAATCGGTATCTTCAGTCTTTCATCTATTCAACCGATCAACACTGGAACAATCTTCCTCAATCCATCTTTCCCCCTGTCTATGACCTCCAATTTTTCAAACGCAGTGTGTTCAGGCATCTCGAAAACCCTGGACCTTGATTTTGGCTCTTCTTGTATGGGGGGGGAGACCGCTTTTGCGCGGACATTCGCCCTTGGCCCCTCTTTCTTGTTTTAAAAAAACTAAGAACTATAAAAATGTTTTAAAAAGGTCTACAGGAAGATTTAATAATCCTAATATTTACACACTACAATATTACATATTGCAATTCGCTTCACAAATACGATATACATAAAATATAAATAGGAATAAAGCAGTCTTTCAATAACACAGTCTTGAGATTACGCAACACACACACAATTTATATATATGTGTTAACTTAAGGAAAGAGGACAAGGCGCTGTAACCCCGCCCCCTTTCCTACAGAGTTTACAGGGTCTGTATACATAAGGCGAGGACGACAAGGGTTGGATGAAACGACGCACCACTACCAAATTGTTACGTAATCGATGTAACATCAATTACGTAAGCATAAACAATTAGCCTACGCTTAAAATTTTTAAATATTAGTTTTAAATTAGAGAAGGGAGTGATTATATAACCACTGTGTTACGTAAACCTAAGCAGCCAAGGCACCAAGGTAATCTAGCCAGCCAGGTAGCCCCCTTTTATTATTATAAAAAAATATATTATATATTTTTTAGTGTGTGTGTGTGTGTAAATCCTACAGCGACTTGTGAAAGCACAGCTACAATATGAAAAACTAAAATTATTCTACAGTATATTGATCGCGTGTAGAATGTACGGTGGGGGCTATAACCAGTACAGGACTACATGTGCGACGAATTCGTATGTATACATAATGCGCACATGCGAGAAATTTTGAACGAAATCTCCTGCATAAGATTAATTTGTTACGACATATATAAATAAAGTGGTTGTTTTTTATTTTAAGAGAACGATCTTTAAACACCGCAATAGCTTCATAAATATGTTAATATTTAAGCTAATGGTTACGTTAGGAGCCATTATTTGGACTCAAGGCTCCCAAGTCAAGCGATATTTCGCACAAAAATACACAATACGTACAAAATAGACCTTAAGGCTTATTCGGATAAACTTTAACACCAACCACCAAAGTAACTTTGGAAACCAATAAAAATAGAAAGAGTAAAGAAATAGTTACGAAACAATTATGACGCGTATAATGGCAGCACAGAACCGACTGGGGTCATAGAGTATGCGATGCTATGGTGGCCTTCATAGGAGCTCTGGGTTCTACGAGTATACGACAGAGGAGAAGGAGGAAGTGTTTGGTCTTACGTAAATATAGGATGCTTGTGCAACGTAAAAAAAAAACAAAAAAAAACGGCTTCATTAGCCAATAGTCCAACTTCATATATTGAACCCTGTACAATAGTTTATATATATATATAAAGCATCTACCTTACTATAAAAAGTAATCAAATACACAATAACACTAAAACAAATCAAATAATTAAAATCGCCGATAAATATATTTAAAGGACAAACCTAGTAAATACAGCAGTACAAAATAAAATAATATCTGGCAACCCTTCCAACTTGTGTTACGTAAAGCCCTGAACATTGATGACGTCACAGCTTCAGAAATTCAGTTAGGGGCGTAGCCAGGAATTATTTTGGAAAAAAAGAAAGGGTCTTTTAATATTGAAGTTCACAGGTTAAAAATTCATGCAGTACTGTACTAGCACTCTCGCACATTCTGACCGATGTCATGTATCATAGAGCTTAACGTGGCTGAATAATCTGAAATATCTATTAACAATGAAATACTAAATGGAGTTTAGATACGCCACTAGACTTTATCACCTTCATTATCACTAATGAAAATCGAGGATTAAATGTACATTACTATATTACTTGTTCATTTCTCGTTTCTATCAGTCAATTCTTTGTACTGTGTGGTGGTAATCTACAATAATGACTTCGTTTGTGTATTAATCATAATTTAAACGCGACTTTTATACCATGTATTATGTTTTCTCTAATTAATACGAGAGCCCAGTAAAGCCGAAAGATTAAGGGCCAAATTATATAAAATGAATAGTCCAATTTCACAATTATTTTGTTAAATTAAAATTTCTGCAACAAGAATTTTAAAATTGTATTTTAGAAGTAAGAAATTCATTCAATAACGTTCGTCCATTCTAATTCTAAGTATATATATATATATATATATATATATAATATATATATATATATATATATATATATATATATATATATATGCTGGTTAAGTGTGCGGTCTACCTACGAGTCGGCGGTCTACCTTTTAATTATAGCTTCTTATCTTGTTTACTAATTGTTTGTTTACATCCCATTGTCAATCGCCCTTGACGATTGGTTAGGTTTAGTCATGATATTTTCGTTAGTTTTAACGAAAATATCATGATTAAACCTAACCAATCGTAGGTAGACCGCACACTTAACCAGCACCTATATATATATATACTAGACCTAACTACTAACTTTTTAGAGTTTGTTGTCTTAAAAAAATGGTAATGTTACAGCCCTTCAGATAGTCCTAGCTCTAATGACTTTAGGCTTAATGCACGAGAAATAACCCTAATCAGACCTATTAGTCTACATAATCCCTCCCCTCAACACCTAAATAATGCCTGTAAAAGTCCATCCTAATTTAATACCATATGGAAGAAACACGAGTGTCACAGGCCATTTTAAAACCATGTGGAACTAAATCTAGCCAAAAACACATCTTTTCATCAACTTTTGCAGACAGTCACTGCGAACCTCCAATTAAGTTCACAAGGTTTGGCGTTCGATGAAAAGAGAGACACCATTCCAGTGATCCCGCTAACATTCCAACACCAGTAATGTCACGTACAACATAGAAGGAATTCCGACGTTAGACTGTGTGCGTGCGTTCAATTATGTCCCAAAATGATGTTTGGGATACACTGGTGTCCCAAATCTGCCAAAAGCCATTTAATCTCATTAAACCCTCAACTCTAACTTAATCTTCGTGATTCTTACAGTCATGTACTTGTGTATTGTATACTGTGTAAACGTATGGTATGCAAGTAAATATAAAGTGTAGGCCTGTATGGAACTCATATCTGGTTGTCATGACGATTACTGCCCACTCAATGTCATTCCCATTCGAGGTCCACGTGTGAGAATGTACAAAAGTAAAAATATTCCACATTTGAGAAAAGTTTGTCTTGATTTGGGAAACTGTTTTCGTCGCTGAGACGGCGCTGAGTGCGAATGTTTAATATTTCCTAACCTAATTTATGTTAACCAATCCTAACCTAACCTAACATTAGCCTAACCTGAACCAAAGCATGGGCCGATCCAGGGGGCACGTGCCCCCCAGGCTAGATCCCCAAAGAAGACCAAGTCGAAATTTTATTGGCGTCCATAAAACGCTTTACACCATTTTTCCAAAATGCAACTATGATAAATGTTGTCATTGTGCTCAGTAGATATTTGTCCCTCCTAAAATAGTTTTCTACTAGCAAAAGGTCGGCGCTCCGCGCCGATTTTGCTAGATCTGCAGTGCTTCGGCTGAATTGTGGGCCTACGGCGTATTTTATTTTGTCTCACCTTGGGCCTCAGTAATTGGGGTGCCTGCGGCCTTCCAGTTACTGGCAAACCAATTATTCATTCAATAAAACTACAGAAAAGAACGCAGCCATGAAAATCTAAAGCTTCACAAATCTTAATACAATGAGCTCGGATTTGAAGCCTAAGATTTTCATGACTGCGTTCATTTCTATAGTTTTATTGACCAAATAACTAAACCGACAGTAATTGGGGGCCCTGCGGCCCGCCAAATCATAGTTTTCATTGTTTCGAGTGCATCAATAATATTGTTATAGTGTTCCATTAGTTGTGATAAGCATGATCTTCCTGACCGGAATCGATGTTGGTTATCATTTTTTTTCCGAGTTTCCCCATTAACCCCACCCCTCCCCCATTACCCCACCCCTCCCCATTTACCCCCACCCTTCCCCCCAAGGGGGGGAAGGGGCTGGCACCTTGCAAAGGATTCACTTTAATTTTTTTTTGGTTACATATATATATCGCATCTATTTTTCTGAGTTTCCCCATTAACCCCACCCCCTCCCCCATTTTGTGCCAAAATTATGATTAAAAATGAAGAAATAGGAAGAACTGTACCCGGGGGGCAGGATTTATGTTATAGAATTTTTTAGCATGGGCACTGCGCAATAAAAAGACGCATCGAATGGTGAAAACCGCATTGTTCTACACCAATTGTAGCGATCTGTAGGTGTGCGCAAAAAAAATTATATATGTAGCGGATCGACAAGAAATAGACCAACAAATAGACAGAAATACTTTCCTTCCACGCTACCATCAAACAGTCTTTACACACACGTGGGCAAACAAACAATGGAAAGTCTGTGTCTTCCCAAGGCGCGAATGTAAGCCTTTGTAAACTAAAAGACGCGTGGACAAAGCGTCTTAAGATTTGGTACAGTTCTACGTCACAGGAACGGCGTATAAAAGAGAGCATCCACGCTCACTCACTCACTCAATTCGTTGGCGCTTCCATTTCGTTCGACTACTCGGTACGATACCACCTCTTCGACCGCCTACCGGTTTCAGCCGGAGGCGAGGCCCACTACTTTCTTCAAGGCCTGCAATTTGTCATCAAGTGGGATCTACAGACAGAGATGGGCACGATCTTGATCTTCAAGATCAGATCGTGATCTTGAAGATAAAGATCGTGATCTGATCTTGATCTTGAAGATCACTTTTATTATGGTGATCTTGATCTAAGATCACTTTATTTCTTGTGATCTTGATCTTGAAGATCGCTTTAGACTTCAAGATCACTTTTAATTTCAGATTCTTAAATATGCCGCTATGCGAATGTCATTTGTTTTTTGTCCAAGCGACATCTGGTGGCAACTTTGTTCAACACCGACTGTTTGTGTTTTCTGTTAGTTGGGTGACTTGCGTCATGCGTGGGCTCATGGAAGGTGTAGTTGCTGTGGAATTTAGGCTCGTAAAAAGTGTAATTTACTGTGCAATTATGTTAAAAGTGTTCTATTAATATATTATTATATATCGGCATAAAATATAGCCTATAGGTCTGTATTCATAATAAATTAATTCTAAACATATTTTATTTACAGATTGAATTTTTTAATAATGAGTACAATTTTACAACTTCAACAGGCTCCCAAGGGAACCAAATATTCTAGGTTGTCACCAGAACAGTATTCAATATATTTAGATAACAATGTTGGTAATAAGGATCAATCTGTGCTATTGAACGGAAAATATTTTCAAATTGTCGAAAAAACTGGAAACAGTATCAAAGTTATTTGTATGCAGTGTACAAAGAAAACTACAATTCTGTCTGCTGGCCTCGACTCAACAAGCAATCTTCTGAGGCACCTCAGGGTTAGTACTACTTAGTAACTAAGTAGTAAGTAGCAACATTAACATAATGGTTCAAGTCATATTTTAAGTGACTGGTGCCATACAAGACTAATGCTACATTTACATAGACGTCCATTTGAATATATTGTGCACTTCAGATATTAATAGATTATGGACTAGTAACTACATTAAAAACTGCCGATATCCAACTATAATAAAACGCCAGGTGTATCTGTCTTTCTCTCTGTCTGATCCATGTCTGTAATTTCTCCTATTTAGTTACTGAAGGACGAAATTCGGCTTTCAATTTAACATAGGATAAAAATGCACTGATCATGGTGAAAATAATTTTAGTTAAAAGATAACAAAATTTTAGAATCTTGTTAAGTATTAATTTCAACTAGAAGTTTGATACTCTGATAAATACAGGGCGTCCCAAAAAAATGTATACACACTTTAAATACTTATAAGGCAGTGTTTATTAAAATACATTTCATTTTCAAAATGTAATAGAATCTACAGACATTATTTAATTGTTTTGTCAACGCCTGTTTTCAAACTGACGTCCGTTCTGGTCCAGGCACTGCTGATAACGCGAAGCAATGGAATCGCAAACATCACGAAACATTTCGTTTGGTATTTGTGTGCATTCTCGATCAATGGCTGCTCTCAATTCAGCGACTGTTGCAGGTTTTATAGCGTAGACTTTGTCTTTTAAGTATCCCCAAAAAAAAGTCTAGTGGTGTGAGGTCTGGTGAACGCGGAGGGTATTCTACGAAACCCCTTCATCCAATCCACATCCACATCGTGCCAAGTACCACTCGCAATACTCCACTCTTCGGTCCGGATCATCATCATCTTCATTAATAGCATGGACTAATCTTGGAATGTAACTTTTCCATTGACAGCGCTTCAAAATGCGTTGGACAGACGATTCTGAAATTCCTACCTCACGACTCGCTTGCCGCACAGATTTTCTTGGACTTTGGTGATACGTTTCCAGTACTCTTTCTTGCTTTGTGGGGCTTGTCGATGTCCGTGGTCTTCCGGAACGCTTCTTGTGGACATTCTGAACAGTTCCATCGGCTTCAAACTTATCTCTAATTCGAGTGATGGTAAGTCGCGTTGGTGGATCTGTTTGAAACTCCCTCCTAAACTGTCTTTGCACTTCAACTGCGTTTTCACACTTCTAGTAGCATTTTAGAATGAATTTCCTTTGTTCAAAGCTTAGTCTGACTGCCATTATTAATTCTAATGGGTTTAACTTGGAAAGAAAGAAACATCAATTGAGCTATCAGCTGTTAAAGTGTGTATACATTTTTTTGGGATGCCCTGTATTATACAGGGTGTTCAAGAAGTCTCTCCGCATGATAATAATTTATTTTCTTGTGCAGAAACTACATTCGGATCTTTTGGGTGAATATGAATCGGAGAAGAAATCTCGCAAGCGTCCAGCTAAAGAAGATGCCAGCGGCAGCAATGCTGGCCCTGCCAAAATTGCCAAGCAGTCAACACTAAGCATGTTCCACATTTCCAAGCAAAAACCAGGACCACCAATATGCAAGGATATCCAGTGGAACGGTTGTTTTCGTTTGCTGGCATGGTTCATAGCCCCAAACGAAGTCGTCTCTCGGATGGTAACTTTGAACAATTGGTTTTGCTGAAAGCAAATGTTTACAGCGGTTGAACATTAAATTAACACTCTTAACTTGCGGTTTTTACCCTTATATTGTCAGTAATTGCGTACTGCAGTAAAACTGTAAAATTAAATTCTATGTAAAAAATGTTTACTTATATATGCTGACCATTCATTGATATGGGTTATGGACCTGGTGAAATGAGAATTGAGAAAAATAGAACTAAAAACTATATGTAGGTCATTTAATAGTTTTTTCTTTGCTGATAAGTTATGATAATACTAAGTTTTAAGTTTACTACCTGAAAAACTGAAAGGGGAATCGTCAATCCCCGTGGTTTAGATCAGGTGACATGGGTAGGATGCGATGCTTGTATTGCCTCAGCCCTCAGGGGAGTATTAGGAGTGATACTTTTCAGGAGTGATTAACAAAATAATTTGTTTTTGTTTACTCTACAAGAGTACAACTTTTTTCAATTCATATAAAAGTGATCTTGAAAAGTGATCTTCAAGATCACGATCTTGATCTGGATCTTCAAGATCACATTTTTCTGGCGATCTGATCTTGATCTTCAAGATCACCAAAGTTGGTGATCTTGCCCATCTCTGTCTACAGACCGCCTGCAGAAGCAATCCTTGAGGCCCAACCGGAATCACATCGGGCCTGCGGTTTGCCGGGTAGGCCTTCAAGTTTCTCCACCTTCCTCAAGAGATATATTCAGCATTCCCAGGCCTACGCCTGCACCTCATAAGGCCAGCCTGCACCTCGAGAAGTAACATCACCTCAGGCTTCCGAACTAAGCCTACATTCATCATCTCAAGAGGCTTAACGGACAACGACAACTAGAATCTGCGTAATAGGTTCGTCTTCAACCCGCCTTCAACAAAGGTTACGTCACCATAAGATAAGTACCTCCTATCCTAAGTACTCTTGTGAAGCCTACATTAGCCTACCACCGAACGGCAGGCTACTCTCCCAAAGTGAGTACTTAAACGTTCCCATTGACTCCCGTTAATAACGCAGTAGGCCCGTCATCCAATTCAAGTGTCATTACAATACCGTAATTCCGCGTATCATCCGTTATTATGTTCAATTCATATTTATGTGTTAACTAAATATTCTCTTGACATAATCACGTAACATCACATAATGTTCTTGTATATAAATGATATTTGTGCAAGCATTTCAATCCATTATTATTATTAGGCCGCATCAATTATTCCTTGTGCATCCATGCAATCATTTAGCCTACTTAATCAGTGTCATGTTTTCCATTCAATGTACCAAACGCACGTGCATTCTTTATATCATTTACTAGGCCCATTCAATGTTACAGGTCGCATGCCATTTACATACCATCGATGAGTATTACATTATTTATTACGTGTCAATTAAGCTATTAACATTTCATCTTATTAGCTAAGTTCTCTGTCACAAGCATAACGTAAAACTACCAATTAATTACTGTCAATTCTTTGTTATATCACAGTAAATAAATAACGGTTTATTTTCATAATAAAATACAAAAACAATATAAGGTGTCTTTTATAACCTTAACATTAATTTGCTTGGGCGTAAATCAAGCTGGTGACCCTCGCTGCCATTTCGGTCACTTCCAATAGTATGGTGGACCTAATCAAATAACCATTCATTCCAATCGGTGTTACTGTATAACAATATAAATTATTAACCCAGCCTTTCATTAATAAGCAATCAGTCAGTCATTGCATCAATTAATCATTGCATACAATTAAATCATTATCACCTTAAACGGTTAAAACTAGGTCCACTAGTTCATTTCTGAAATAGTATATTAGATTTATGCCATGTATTGCACATATCGAATATACCGATTTTTTCTTTCCTTCATCTGGCAACACTGTATAATAGCAGTACGAGTAGAAAAGATCTTTTCCGTTTGACTGCCGCCATTGAAACATAAGAGGTGAGTGCCCCCAGCCTTCTTTACTTAGCCTTATAAGGCTAACTAACGAAAATATCACGACCTAACCTAACCAATCGTTAGGTAAACTGTACGACCTTGACGATTGGTTAGGTTAGGTCGTGATATTTTTGTTAGTTAGCCTTATAAAGCTAACTAAAGAAGGCTGGAGTTTAATTATGTTTCAATGGCGGCAGTCAAACGGAAAAGATCCGAAGAGAGTTGTGGCACCGATAGTACGCTATCTGTTCGCATTTTTGTCAATGTATTGTACTCGTATATGTACGAATTATAATAACTAGTACAGTTCCCGCCGCTTCGCTGACGGTTAGACAGGCTAAGCTACAAAAAAAGAACCCACCCGTGAAAAATTTGAGCTTCACATTGTGTCAACATTTCTGAATCTGGTATCTCCCAAAACCTCCTCACCCCCATTCATACAACTTGGGGTCTAACCCCCCCCCCATTACCCCACCCATCCACCCCATTACCCCCACCCTTCCCCCATTGCTAAACTACAGAAAAGAACACAGTCATGAAAATCTTGAGCTTCACATTGCCGCCCGTAATACAATTTCTGAATTTTTTTCTCAATTTTTTCTCACAATTTCTGAAAGTGTGACGGACAGACGGACAGCTCTTATTATAATATATAGATTTAAATGTAGATCATCCCCTTAGAGTAGTGCTAGTTTTTGATACCTTTCAGCCAGGGGGGGGGGGGGGGGCAACAATATGTATGACTGATTGTGATTTAAAAAGAGAAGCAATTTCTGAAAGAGCGTTTTACAAACTACACTTTTTTAACGCGCGTTAGACTCGCCTTCCTCCATCCAACCGAACGACCATTTCAGATAATTATCATATGAACAATTGAATACCGTTATCTTGGTTTGGGGGGGGGGGAGGCCCATGGCCTCAGTGCTCCCCTGGCTACGCCCCTGCTTTCAGCTCACGGACAGGAAGCCCGTTTCCCGTTGCTACCCCACAGTATGGTGGGTGAAGCGTGTGGTATATAAAAAAAAATGTGGATCAAATAAAATACTCGGCATAATGTCTGTTTGGTGACCCCCTAGACTACTATCCCTGGATCCGCCCCTGCAAAGTGGGAAAGAAAGTGGATAAGAATGACACGACTTGACAGATTTGCAAATGCCTTGTTTGATGTTCTCACTTTCCCATTCTTGGGGGTGGAATCGAATGGGAATGACGGTGAGTGACACTGAGGCCGACCACACAGAGGATCGTCTTGCGACTCACTTGTCGTGACGACTCGTGGTCAGTCGTGAGTCAGCCACGATGCTTTACTCATCACGGTGATATTTTCGTTAAAACTAGAAAATTTCACGACTAAACCTAACCAATCGTAAAGGGCGTACATTTGACCTATCCGGGTATTCAAATTATATCCTATGTAAATAATGGTTCTCTATAAACCAGAAATATGATAGAATATAATAGAATTTAAGAATTATATCATATACATATCTAACATATATACAAATTCTATTATATAAATAAGATGAGTAAAAACCTGTTAAATTATCTCCCCCCTAATAATGACCTTTTAAACTGTCCCCCCTCTCTGAAGATGGGGGGGGGGGGGGAGAATAGTTTAAAAGATCCATCTTATTTAATAACTATTTCATTTAAATAATTTAGCAATATTAAAAATGTTTAGAACAAATATGAATAGATCCGAGTCTAGGGGACCCTACCTAACGGGATAACTGTAGCCTCTCTCTAAATCAATATACATACTACAGTATATCCAGGTGAACAAATATCAAAACTAGAAATTGTAGGTCTTAACAAGGAGGGCATGAAAGCTGGTGTAGTTTGAGTACAACAAGACCGAGGTTGCATAAATCAATGTGATAACCATATTTATATGGGTTAAATCAACAATTAAGACTATATAAAATGAGATGCAACAGCCCAAGCCTTGACACAGATAGTCATTACACATACGAAAGTAAATAAAGCTTAAAAAATGTTATATTGTTTCAACCAAGGTGAACTCCAAACGTGGCAGTTGAACAGAGTATGTCAAGCTGAGCAACCAACAACCAACCAGTGGGATCGCCTTCTGGTGTCTAGCCTAGAGCCTATAATAGGCTACACTTGAAAATACTACATTTGGTACTAGAAAACGCACGCCAGCTGTAGAGCCTAGAACATATGTTGTTCTAGGCCCCTACAGCTGACGTGTGTTTTCCAGTACCAAGTGTAGCCTATTATAGGTCCTAGGCTATATATATATGAGATTGTAGACATCAATCGACTAGGGAAGTACTCCGGTGGGGGGGGGGGAGGTTAGGCAGGAGACGGAGTGCTGAAACTCCCGTTACCGTACTCTTTAGCTCATCTACCTTATGAACAGTCCAGCGTGCTCTTAAACACACCGTTCTCTCTCTCTCTCTCTGTTCCCCACTACACATACATGCATCTTACACACAACAATCTTTTCAAAATTTACCTATGATAAAAAAGCATCGCGAGCCTTGAAGACCTTGATTTCGACTTTATCAAAGTGGGCCATTTTTGCGGAGCCCTTGCCACCACCCACTTTTTCTAATTTCTTACAAAGAGGTTGTTAAAAAGTGATGACGTGTCTACAATTGAATATCTAGCTGTTAGCTCTAACATATCTGTATACTGGTGCAAAATAATTTAACAAAATACACACATTAAAATTGAACACTAAGTTAAAAATACATTGTGCAGTAACCAACGCGGTGGCAAACGACTGTTGAGTAACACTTCCGTAAATATTTTTTCTACAAAGCGTGCGTGTGCGCGCTTTTACTCAAGCTAAAATATTAGGCTAATTTATATATGAAAAAAAAGTGGTCTGCAACGTAGTCTCCTTGAAATTATAGGATACAAATATTCATTAACCAATTACAGTATACACTATCAAAATTTCGTTCTGCATCTTGCACTGCAAGAGGACCTTTATCACGGAAAAAAGCTACCAGATAGAGTAAATTAGCCTCTAAGCTTACTCCGGTTTATTTTCATATAAATAGCCAAGTACAGTATAAGTTATAACTATCCTTGAAAAAAAATATTAATAAACCTAGGCCTACGTATCTATTTAGATTTAAGTTAAGCCTAAAAGATGTAGGCTTAAGGCCTAATGCACGATGCATAGACCTAATAAAGTAACAAGAGCTACAACTGGTGTTCGAATTCCCGCTGAAGGAGGATATTTTATCCTGGGAAAAGCTGGAAAAGCAAAAGAACTTGAAAATATCTGGGTACCTGCTACCCTAATTAGTACTCGAGTAGGCCTAATTCAGGCTAATTGATTAGGTTCTTAGTAAATGAGCGATTATCAAAAGCTTTATCGGCTTTTTTCTGAATAGGTGCATCCCCAGTACGCACCAACGAGGATTAGGTCAGGTTATTAGCATCCATTTTGTCTAAAAGATATAGTGAAGTAACCTGCGCCACACTGGAAACTTTTGTTGCTAAAAGATCAGTCCGCCACAAATGACTATTTCACCGCATATAAGAGGAGGTGCACCCCCAATTTATTCTGTGGGAAATTTCGAGCTCAAGAACCGAAATACAATAATAGCTTATATATATATTTTAAAGACTAGGCTATGAATTTGCTGTTGAGTCTGCTACCCAAATATTTTTGTTGTACTATATATATATAATACAGTAAACCCTCATCCAACGCGGGGGTTAGGTTCCTCGAGAACGGCGCGTTAGGTAAATCCGCGTTGGACAAACTTAATACCTTATGGGCTAAATGGGGATACGTGAACGCGGCCGCGTATAAAGTTCATTAATACTTATATGAAATAAGAACATAAAATCAAACAATGATATTTACATATGATATTAAAATATATTAAATGAAAATAGCACGCATCTTTTCTTCACTCTTTCGGATGGCGCGTATGGTAGACTCATTCACGTGATACTCGCGGCCAAGTGATGTTATGCTCATACCACCAGGCAACTTATCTAGAATCTTTATTTTTTCGGCTAATGTCATAACCTTACGACTTTTCTTCTCTTCACTATCACTCGCAGATGCTTTATGTTTTGGTGCCATACTGCTGTCTAAGGGTAATAGCAAAACAACGGCAAAATACGACAAAAACAATCCAACACAACTTCACTGAACTTAACGCGTTAGCGGGACTGAGACAAAGGGTGATGCGAGAGGGAGGGAGATGCGGAAGTGTTGGAGAAAACACTAGAGCGCACATTGGCACGCGTACAGTATTACTGTATTAGAGCGTGTTTGGCGGACCGTGTATAATCAAATTTTCGGTGCTCTTCCAATACGTGCTCTACCGTAAAATTTACATTCCAATATGTGCTAACTAACGAAAATATCACGACCTAACCTAACCAATCGTTAGGTCAATTGTACGCCCTTGACGATTGGTTAGGTTAGGTCGTGATATTTTCGTTAGTTAGCACATATTGGAATGTAAATTTTACGGTAGAGCACGTATTGGAAGAGCACCAAATTTTCCGCTTTCGGCAAATAATTGTTCGCATTTATTTTTCCGTGTATAAAAATTCGCGCTATTATATTATATATATATATATATATGCGAAACTGACCATATTTTTCATTTATTGAGTTATCTCGCCAAATAAATATTACTTGTATGACACCTAGTGTGTGGAATGCGAACTAAGAGTAGCACATTCATAAGGGCACACTCGCACGACTTAGAAATACAACAAAAACGGGGTATTATAAAAAAAATTGACGTTCATTCGAGACACTAGATCACAAGAGACATAAGCTAACGCAGAGGTGGGCGGAGTTTCACATCTTGCGAATATTTGGTTAAAGTGTGCACTTTAAAATGAATATTCAACAGCGTGTTCAAAAAGAAACGCAACCTGAAACGAGGAGAAAGGTTAGGTTATAATATATGCATTCTCCAATGGGTCGAGTTTCTTTTTGAACACCCTGTATTAATGGTACAATTTCTTAAAACAATGTTATTTTTAGCAAGTACTCGTCATCCAAAATACTTGATACAAGAAATACAAGCGACAATTTTTTGATAGTTGATACGACACTAATATATTTGTAGTACTCTCGTCTGAATATGCCCTTGAAAGCATGGAGGCTTTTTAGGCATAATTAATGGCATTTAGTTTATTTATTAAATAAAAATAGTGAAAGTAGCAAATGAGAGTAATAGTTATAAAAATAATAATAAATACAATGTAAAGTTTACAAAATGTTACACTATTTTAAATTAAATTATTTATTGTAGATTTAGTTGAAAACAAAAGTTCAATAAAAAATTAAAAAATTAAAAGATTACAAAATTGAAAGTGATTCAGGAAATTAGCATATTTTAAATAGTTTATTTACAAAATGGAAATTTCATTACTATGGTAAAAATGGCAGGAGTGAACTTATACTGTAACATCTGTAGGAGCTAATGAAGTGCTTTTTCAGTGATTAGCGAAATATTTACTGATGAAGCCAGACTGATATGCATGGATGGGAATTGCATTCCATAGCTACATCTGCTCCTTTGAAAGAATATTTCCTGCAATTTCTATTAATCTATTATATAATTAGGTTTAAAATTCCTGGACAGTCTGGCGTTATAACGATGGTGTATTTGATTGGGGGGGGGGGGGGGGTATTGCTATTGCTTTGAATGGGTGATGCGTGTCCATTTTTATTGATAACTTTAAACATATTGACAGCAAGAGTGAATTTGTACAAGTCATTTAGTTATAAAATAGCACAGTCGGGGAAGTATGACTGTCTATTGTCATTATTCAAGAGTGTTCCCGCACACTTTATGAATTGCTTCCAAACGATATTTTAGATATTTCTTTAAGCAGACGTCTGGCACGGGCTCGGTTAGGATCATAAGTCCATGGGCCGGGTATGGGTGAGCTCGTTGAAAGCATGACAAACACGGGCCGGGTATGGGCTGAAAACTGTGTTTGGCTACGAGCCTGAGCCTGGGTGGATACGGGCCTCAACTTTTTTCCAAATAAAAACAACATAACTGGCTGAACTCAAAACCCCACGGGCCTGGCCGGGCCTGCCTGAAAAAGTAGGCCCGTGTAGATCTCTACTTTGAGCTACCCCATGTTGTAATGCAATATAATAAATGTGGATGAATAAAGGAATGATATGGGGTAAAGAGTATACCTAGTCACGTTTGCCACAATTTGTATAGTTCAGTATGCCTGCGACCTATTTTTCCGCACTCTCCTCGTTTGCGAGGTTTGATGAAGGAGAGAATTGCTCTCTGCTCTCATTCTACTATGCATGACTGGTTGGAGACTTAGAAATTTATCTAATAGGGTTTTTAATGTTCTTAACTAGTAAATGCATTTTGCATTCCCTTCGACTAGACATAATCAGTTTTGAGCCTTGTACGACACGCGTTTTCATCTTGGACTCCAGGATTCTTGTCCTCTTGTCTCAGGGATGATGGAAAAAACTTTCCTGTAGGCCTACAGTCATTATTTCTATTTTACAAATATACAGAAACTGGTTTATAAAATTTCCGCATGCATTGTCTTGCGAGCCTTACAAGCTCATTGAGTGAAAGTCTACAGTAACTTTCATTAATTGAAACAAAAATAGGTAAAATTCCAGAATCCAGACACTTCGAAGCTAGTTCTATAATTACTAACCTACCAAATCTAACCAAACTAACCTAATCTGACCTAACTTATTACTAAGATATGAACGGTTCAGAGTCTGGATTCTGGAATTTTACCTAAAACTAACTTTAGCTAGCCTAAGGAATTTATATAACATGTGAAGATTCATCCTACTGGACCACCTCCCTTCTAAATTTAGTTAGATCATCTCTATTCACCTCAAATCGAAGCTTTAGGCTACAACAGGAAAGGGCTTAATGAATAGCTAATAACCTTTGGTTAGCTTCCGCCCGAATTGTTCATTCTGACGAAGGTCAAGCTTTTCACTCCACCTTAGACCTACAGCTTACCTATAGTTTAAAGTGGAATCCGAACCACGCCCCATCAGCAGGCCACCTACGGTACCCATTTATCTACCAACCACTTTCTTTTATTGTGTGGAAGGATGAACAGCTGGGTTTTGCTGCGCGCCGGCTGCCGTCGGGTCTCGAACCCGGGGCCGATGGATTCATAGTCAGCGACGCTAACCACTACACCACCGAGGCGAATAATAACTTAAAAAAGTTTGAGAAAAGTAAGTCAATTTCAAGTGCTGTGTACAGTGTACCACATTCAATTTCTATAGGCTAAGGCAGCTAGGCCTATATAAACCTATGGTCATAAAAAATACGGTATGTTTCATATATTAAAGATTTTGCTAGGCCAGAAAGTAATAATTCCTGTTATTTCTCTATTCGGCCTACGAGACTTTGAACTTAAATACAGATATGTAACTAGTCCAATCATTTGAATTGAACTTAATAACCTTTATTGATAAAATAGTTTTACAATTTTTGTTTTAACAAAATTGTTTAATTGGACTTTTATTTAATTTGGCCTACATAAATATTAACATGTGCAAACACACAAAGAATGTGTTGTGTACATTTTTGGGCCATGTCGTTTGATTCGTGCAATGCTCAACAGCTACTGAAAATAATTATGCTAATATTTTTATTCCTGAAAAATTACTGATACTGATTACAGCAAAGATAACTTAAAAACATTTTCAATATATTGAGTTCACACACTTCAAAAACATTGGCCAAACACCCAAATTGGGTTAACTGCAGTGTCAAAGAAACGTGATTACGCGATATCCGATACTGGCAGGCGTACAGTTCATTGGGAGCGCGCGCGCGCGTGCACGCACACACACACGAAACAGGCCTTCACAGTGAATCCGAATGGTAAGTCACTGAAGTCACTGACCCCGCCCGAAAGTCCACATCAGGCATTGCAATATTCCTGTTATTTCTCTATTCGTCTTAAGACTTTGAACTTAAACACGGATATGAACAAGTGAAAATTAAAAAAAATGAAGGCAGGCCTTGGGTAGAGTTTATGGTGTCAGACCCCTTAAATAAGAACTCGGCCATTTAGTGGAGTTCATAAGGGTAAATTTTTAAAGTTTAACAACGTTTATGTAACAAGTTTAAATGTTAATTTTTCGTTAACTTCACAGAAGTGTTAACGCTTAAATGAAACCGAAAAAAATTTTGTAAGTTATGGTACTTGAGAAGGTGCTAGCTTTTTTTTTTTTTTTAACTTACCATATTCAACAGCTTCAGTGTAGAGTTCCAGGGCCTTGGTCAATTGCCTCTCTTTGAAGTACTTGTTGGCTCGGGTCCTTAGCATTACGCCATGTACTTGCTTCCCCCACCATTTATCAACCAGGGACGATATTAGAACATTCGAACGTACATCACAACTATTATCATCTAAATTGGGGACTTTAGTTTGACACACAAGACATAGCTTCATATCTTTGAGAAGGCAACGTTTACAATATGTATGTCCACATGGTATAGTTAGGGGCTCGAACAAAACACCACAACAAGAAGGGCAAGAAAAAGGGTCCCTTGAAGCCCCTAAATTACTATTTTCTTTGGTTTCCTGTCTAAGATTATCGACTATTTTAGAGACTACAGGAATAATTTTTTCTACAGTTAGATGGTTAGCAAAGTTTTTAATTGCATAGTATAGTATATCTAAACTTTCACGCAATCTCCCTCCTTCGGCCAAATAAGATGAATACACTAGGTACAAATCTTGACTGGGTCCTCGCTCTTTCACTAACTTATCATACATTGTTTTACAGAATTTACTTCGACTAAAAGCCGACCTTATTACTTCTTGCACTGAACTCATCTTTCAGTTATGTAACGATCAAAGGCAAGCACGTACATCCCTCTCGCGCCTCTCACTGAACATTACTAATTTGCCGACAATTCAACCAACTAACTACGATTTCTGAAGCTCTAAAAAGTTTTTAACCTCTCCCGCACTGCATTGCCAGGCGTACGATAAGAAGAGAAAATCAAAATCTTTGCTTTGTATATTTTGCACACTTTGTATGTATATAGAATCACGTACCACTTAATTATTATTTTTTGGTCTTGTGCTTTAGAACTGGAATTAATTTGATTTGAAATTCACACATACAAATAAAATGCTTTATATTTACATATGATAATGAACATATATATATATATATATATATATATATATATATATATATATATATATATACGTGTGTGTGTGTGGTTTCAATTCATCCCCGTGTTCAATTCCAATTCTAAAATAATATAGCTTTGTTTTCAATTCCACTACTTTTAATGAGGGAGAAGTCAATTAAATGCCAGATATTCACCACTACTGCATGTACTGTAGGGGAAAGGGGTAGGAGAGAGGCTTTGTCTGCGAGCATTTCTGTCGGGTGTGGTAAGAAAGATGTCACTGAGTACACACACACACACACACACATATATATATATATAATATATATATATATATATATATATATATATATATATATATATATGTTTCAAGGAGACCTGATTACACTAGGTGATGTGGTCGTTTTAAATTGGTTAGTTATTTCCCATGTGACAAGTTTCGGCCAATCGGATCTTTGTAGCAAATTTCTTATCAACAACCTTATAATTATTACTTATATACGTAGAAAATTGCTTCTAAGCCAAAGAACATAACTGCAAGCATCAAATTCATCATTCTGTCCTGCTTTAAATAAGCTCCGCCCCTCTTTCTGCAATATTGGTGTCAAGGCCTACTTTCTAAGCTGCGTTCTTTCCTGCACCGATATATTGTGCAATACCATTCCGTGTGTGTGTGTGTGTGTTTTTTCAGTCGCCGACTACGAAAAGAGAAGGAACTATGAACATACTATATACCAATCAGATTTCCAATGTATTATTTAAAAAAAATAACTTATACTGTACATATTAACATATTCTTTGATACAGTTAATGTTAATGTTAAACTCTAAACGAGTAATTACTACTCACCCACAGTATGATTGATTTCCATCTCACAAGCGGTCTTCAAGTGAGAATGCTCAGTGAGAAATTGACATTTGTGAAAAATAGTTATTCCATTTGAGGAAGTGTCACTCTTAATATTCACGGGAAAGGTGCCACATGAGAATGGCCAATATTTCCTAATCTAGCGTAACTTAAACTAACCTATCCTAACCAAAACTAACATTATCTTAACTAAACCTAACCTAAACTGCACCAAAGTAGGAAATCCGTGGATGAGATTGAGAATGGTATATGAAGTGGGAATGACATTGAGTGGAATCATATCATGTACCTAAAATGACAAAATTAAATTCAAAGAATGAATTTGAAGAATTAAGAATGAAAGTCATCATCACACTCAATGTGATTCTCATTTCATTCCTTGCCTAAGTCATCATCACACTCAATGTGATTCTCATTTCATTCCTTGCCTAAGTCATCATCACACTCAATGTGATTCTCATTTCATTCCTTGCCTAAGTCATCATCACCCTCAATTCGATTCTCATTTTATTCCTTGCCTAAGTCATCATCACACTCAATGTGATTCTCATTTCATTCCTTGCCCAAGAATGGAAAATCTGAGAGAGAATGTCAAACAAGACATTTCTTAAAACGATGTACCGGGTGTCCCATAAGTCCGATCTCATTAGAACAAATGTTCAAATTGATGTCTTGTTTTGGGGCCTTTTCTTGTTACACGAGTGTAACTCACTTCCATATTAGCCATTGAGTGTTAATCTACTTGCAACCAAAAAAAAGTTTTCAAAACAAGACATCAATTTGAATACTTGTTTTAGTTCTAAATTATTGCTTTTGTAAAGTTAATTTAAAATAAATTTTCCTATGAGACCGGAGTTATGGGACACCCTGTATATTCATTTCATTCCACGTTGTGGCCAATGTCGTTATACCGCTTCCCCTCGATCAGCGAAGTTAAGCGACATTGGGTCTGGAGAATAGTTGAATGGAGGACTCTCCTCCGCATCCAGATTATGCAGCTACCCTTAGGGGGTTCGGATCCCCCGTCATATGACCTTGCATGCTACGAAGTTTTTTTTAATTTTATTTCATTCTATTCATTTTTCTCCACGGATTTCACACTTTCGTCCAGGTTAGGTTAAGTTAGGTTAAGTTAGGTTATGAAATATTAGTTATTCTCAGTTGCGAACCGCCAATGGTAATGGAAATGCTATGTCTTACCCAGGGTTCCATGGACGAGATATCTATCGGTCCTCGTGGGTTAAATTAGGTTAATAAAACTCAATAGAATAGGTCCAACACATAATTAACTTAACATCTTTTGACTTAATAATGAATACATAAAAACCATATAACGTTTTCGAGTGACAAAGGAGTCATCTTCAGTCATCCTCATTGATCAAAATTTGTAAAATGATTCGTGACCTTGAAGTAAATATTACTTTCCTAGTCACTGGCTGAAAAGTTTCTGTTCAAAATCGTCTGAATGAATGTGTGGAAGTAGGCCTACTACCGCTTTGCAATTTATGTATGTGTAGCATACATATGCGGAAATAAATTCGGCCGAAATTTGTAATATAAAACAGGTTCAGACTTTTTTTTTTTGGGTGGGGACCAATTAATAATTTATGCGACTTTTTCTTAGGAGAATTTATTTCCAGGATTGTTCAATATGTAAACTTCGTAGAAAAACTGAAGAAAAGCACTTAAAATTAGTAAAAAAAAAATTCTAAAATTACATAACTGCTTTATTAGTTAGGATGGATTAGATTAAGCTAGATTAACATTTAGTTAGGCCCAGTTAAGTTACATTACGTATGATAGGTTAATTTACAGTAATAATGTTGGTAGAATATCCCACTGACGAAATGTGTATATAGATAGACCTTTGCTTAGCCAAGGACTCAAACATTTAATGAATCCAAAATTGACTGCGCAGTTTGGGGTTGGGCTTAAGCTAGCCTATTCGATTTCTGTACTTGAATGACAAATATTATCAAATATAAAACTTGTTTATTCACCAATAACAATATTAATAAAAGACTACATTTCTTATGAACAATTTTTTTCATGTATTAATAGGATAATAGTAGGATACACTGTATTTCTTCATACGATTTCATTTCTCATTCCAGTAAGTACTAACATTGTTCGTTGGAGAATCCTGCGCAATTATATATATATATATAATATATATATATATATATATTGTTTTCGTTGCAGGAGAAGAAATGAGAGTTAGCTAATTTCTAATAGGATATATTTTACAGGTATATAACTAATTTACAGGTTACATAAAAGCTCTCTATAATATTGGTTAACAGGTGTGAAAAACAAATTACGTAAAATATTTACAAAAATGCCAATTCATTTAATAATAATAATAATAATATTAAGCAGTTGCGCAGATAAATTTACACGTGAGTTTAACAAAAGGAATTACATAACCCTGTTACGTAAAAAAAATTTTCAGAGGAACCTGTCATCTTTATAGATAACTTTACATTTGGGGCTTTTAAATGATTCTTTAAAGCACACACACACACGGCCAATGTCGTAACACCGCTTCCCGGAGATCAGCGAAGTTAAGCGACATTGGGTCTGGGTAGTAGTTGGATGGGAGGCCGTCCTCCGCGCCCACATTATGTAGCGAACCGTGGTTCGGATCCCACGTAAAGCTGTAGGTCGTAAAGTGTAGGTCCCCTCCGTCATATGACCTTAGATGTTGCGAAGGAGGTTTAAACAACCCCAATAAAAAAAATAATATATATATATATCTCACATATGAGACCATCTCTCCCATTTCCCTAATCATAAACCAACAACGAACCAACTTACAGTTCTAGACAAATCCAACACCAACCCCCGATCATTGAAATCTCTTTTCATTTATAAGCTAATATTCAACCGAGTCATACCATGGACTATCACAAGTTGAGACAGGGGAGCAGTAACGATCCAGCTGCACGCGATGTATTCCTCTCGACCTAGTTCGCATTTTAAAGGGGACTTTTTTTTTCACAGTTGATGCCGTTACCACACCTCTCAATGACCCCACCCCTTCATGGTCGTATGGCGTTAAACGGATCAACCAACCACCCAAACTGAAATCCAAATTAAACTACACTCAAATTTAAATGATCCTTGACTGATTCAGAGACCGCTGACATTAAGTGCGTTATATATATATATATAATCATGCCCCGATCAAACCCAACTGTAATCATTTACATGTTAATAACAATTAGGGTTTGCGCAATTTCAAAATGCTGTCACTGAACAGCGATTTTATATACACACCAGGTGTCCCATTCGAAATGAAACAACTTTGAAACTGTTAATTTTTAAAGTATTAATGTGAGAATGTTGAAACTTTGCCAGTTACTACACCATATGCATAAGTTTTTGTCATAATGTTTTTTGTTTGTTTCAGATTGAATTATGTTTACTCCACAAGAAAAAGCGAAATGTGTGTTATGGATGGCTGAGTTGAAGTCCCCTACTCTGGTGCAACGGCGATTCCGTACAACCTTTCACGAGGAACCACCCACCAGAAGAGACCTATATGCATGGACCAAGAAATTTGAGGAGACTGGTAGTGTTCTAAAGGAACACTCTGGAGGGCGAACAGTAGTAGCCCGAGAAAGTTCAACTGTGCATAGAGTCGCGCGCAAGCGGCTGCAGTTCTATCCATATAAGCTTCAAATTGTTCAGCATATAACATGTGAAGATCTTAACAAAAGGAAACATTATGCTATGCACAATGTATCTAAATGTTATAATTCACATATATCATATGAAACTTTATGACATTGACTATTTACTGTGTGAATATTACATTGTTTGCATCATTCATAAAAAATTATAACGTTTCAAAGTTGTTTCATTTCGAATGGTACACCCGGTAGATGGGATACGTTATCAAACCCCGAATTTTGCCGATTTACTCGTAAATGGATTTAGGTCAGCCGCACACAGGATCGTCTTGGGACTCGCAATTGACGACTTGGACCGTGACGACACGATTCGCGTGTGAATTTTCCATTGCCAGAATGGCAGCCCCGCATACTGCAGCGACCGCGACGCGATTCTGAGGAATTCTGGCTACAGTGTGCGGGGCTGCCATTCTGTCAATGTAAAATCCACACGCGAATCGAGTCATCAGTCGCCAGACGAACCTCTGTGCGGCCAGCCTTAATCGGTTTTAAACGGGACACGATTAGGTATTATTAGGTTAGATTAAGATGTAGTAGGTTAGGCTACGTTAGGTTACATTAGCTTAGTTTAAGTTATGTTACGTTAGATTAGTTTAAGTTAAGTTTTTAGACTGTTGATATGTTGGTTTTGTTTAATTTAAATATGTTACCCCTTTTCTTTTCTAATAATTTTAAACTGAAACATTGTTACAAATTTTTATTATATGAATTTTTTAATAAATTTTGAAAGAATTTTAATTAATTTACTTTAAAAATTAAAATGTTTAACCTGCTGGAAATTCTATAATTATATTAAATCATTTTGTAATTACTTCAAGAGAAAATGTACGTAAAAATGCATAATTTAGGTAATTTTTAAGTTTATGTTAAAATAATAAGTTAAATATTTTTTTTTTTTTAACCTTGATACATTTTTATCAAATTTCCAAGTAATATTTTAGAACTGCATTTTAATTTGTTTAATTTTTCTAAATTATTTAAAAATTTCTAAGCTAAATTTTAAAATTACATCACTTGAACTTCGTCCATGCTCTTACCCGCCATTTTAGTTCCTAATATTTTTTAATAAAAATTATTTAAAGTTAGTTGATGATAGAAAATATATTGTTTACCGAAACGTGATTAAAACGAAGAATACAAACTAAGATTATTTTTAATCATTGGTCGTTTTATCTTGATGATAAGATAAGGTTGCCTAGGAAATTATATACGTTTTCTTAAAGAATTTCGTACTTAGTTCTAGAAACTGTAACACACTTCATATTTTAGCCCTGACACTAATCTATTTGTGGTAATAATCCCTTATCTACTGTATACTTACGCGTATCATTTTAATACACGGATGTTAAAATTCAGGCTCTTAAGCTTGTTTTCATTTGTAAATGTGTTACAGTAGAAAGTCCTGAAACAGAAATATTGTTGTTGTTGTTTCACGGACACGAAGGACGTATTGAATATACTGTATATCTATAAGGGCGTGGAACCCTTCCTGGAAATTTGGTCAGGTCAGGGTACATAATATGACAGTTGCACATGTAGAAAAACCAGGGTTAAAAAGATAATTTTTAAGATTTTTAATTTCATTAAATTGAATGTAGACATGTGAGATATGTTATAGTTTTATCTTTAAAAAAATGTTAGTTCGAATTCAATTATTAGGCTATTATTAAATAGCTATAATTAATAATTGAAATCACACCAATAATTAGGTGTTTGTGTTACTATTTTTACCAAGGAGCTTAATTAATACATTTTATCTGATGGGATTCATTTCCATTACTGAATTTATCGAGAAAAAAAGGAATTCACTTCCAGCCAAGGTTGAGAAGACAGTAACGCCACCAAGCGGAGTTTTCGACATCGATGCGAAGCCTGTCTATATCTAGTAGGTCCAGGCTCGCATTACAACATCTAAATAATTTCATACAAAAACTTTTAAGTCAGTGAGACTTTAACATTTACTTTAAGTTCACGAGACACTTAGATTTTGAGTACAGCTTCACAAATTACTCTCACTGGCTTTGGATGTGAAGCTCAAAGTTTTAATGGATGTATCTCGCAGAATATGAAATTTTGTACAAGAATGGTCTGACTAGGTAATGGTAGGCTTTGATCGAGTATATCTGCCAACTCGACAAAATCTGTCCTAAAAATTTTCTTTACATCCTGGGAATCTTTAAGAGAAAGTACCCCAAAATATGAGCAAGTTAAAGTCATCGACATTCTTTATAAACTTTCCATAACCTCACGTGTCCATGCCTAATCCAAAGGTGGGCACCCGGGCCTCAAAAAGGACCGACGGTCCCGGTCCTTGCCTCAAACTGGACCGACGGTCCCGGTCCTTTCTGAAGATAGGACCTAGGAACGACTCGGTCCTCGGTCCTTATATATAATATAAGTGAAAAATTTGATTAAAATGAAATTAAAGACACCGGAAATCTTTAATTTTATTAACGTAAATTATAATTAATACAATACATAAATGATGAAAAAAAGTTATTAAGTTAAATGCTTGAGTTTCCCTTCAAGAAGACTAGCATTTCAAGACTAGCATCTTCTTTAGAACTTCAAATAATCACTAAACACACTAAAATCACTAAAAAAGACCGTCCGGAATTGCTTAAAAATGGACCGTCGCTCCTCACTGAGAAAAGGACCGACTTTCCCGCTCACGGACCGAGTTCCTGGAATTCGGTCCTTTTGGAACTCGGTCCTGCCCACCTTTGGCCCTAATCTAACTTAACCAAGCGCAATTTAGCCTCGTTTAATCTTACCTACAGGATCGTCTCTAGAGTATGGTTAATTAATAATTTTTGGAAAGTGATGAATGATGAAATTTTCTAATGATTAACTGATTAAAAATTATTAAAAATTAAATACTCGTGAAAAGGGTAAGAAAGACCTTTATTGTTTCTGTTCTATGAGATTAGACCGAAGAAAACATATTTTGCTCAGCCATTTAGTTTGCTTTAGTTCAAGAAACAAGGCATGAGCGGGTTAGCCATTTTGATGCTGAAATTATAGGGAAAATTAATAATTTTCCATCATTTTCTAAAAATAGTTTTGATTAATTAATGATTAAATTCGAAACATTATTAATTATATAATTAACTGATTAATAATAACCATGCCCCAATCGTGCAGTAATTTGGGGTACTTGCCTACTCTTGGGACAATGAATATTAGGTGTTCACCACTTAGCGTATGGAGTGGGAACTACTAAGCTTTGCACGAGGGAACACTCGCATGGTTTAGAAGTACAATATACTACCAAAATCCTGAATATTATCACATTAATCTTCCAAAAATACAAGCCTATACATTTAATTTATTAACTGACCCTATATCTGATTACATATTAAACTATATAATAATGACTATTGAAATATAATTTACTTTGACGTTTATTCGCGGTTGATTTAATTCCCCTTCCAGATCCTAGATGGCGAAGAGAAAATGCTAACGCCAAAGTAGGCGGAGTTTCAAATCTCGTTATATATAAACTTTGGTGAAAGTAACATTTTAACCTCGTGTGTGTGTGTGTGTGTGTGTTTTGAGGCCTTCCTTTCTGATATGATTATATAACCCCAGTTGCATAATGACATATTCTGAACACTACATGGATCAATTTGAAAGTTACAAACAGCCATAGAGGGCCCTATTGTATTTTCATTCATGTCAGTTATAATTTACTAAGTACTTTATTCGATTATAGACATGCGTTGCTATCCTTTTTTGATCATTTAAATATATATTACATTAAATAATTCCACATCACATGCATATAAAAAAATCTAACACGTGACCTTAACAAACAAGTTGCCACATTTACGACAACTAAAACCAGTATCTTCTCTTATTTGTGTGATTTTTTTTGAAATAATAATAATAAGAAGAAGAAGAAGAAGAAGAATGATGATCACACCCATATCAACATTATGAAGATTTAATATCAGACGTTTCGGAAGTCAAACTCCCATCATCAGTGGTAGGTTTAATTTGTACGCAGAATTATAGTCAGTTTGACTGTAACATTATATTATATATATATATATATATATATATGAGAGAGAGGGAAAGAGACAAAAGCCATTTCGCGTAATGGCTGAAGATTTTAGTCATTTCGCGAAATGACCAAGTGAAACAGCCATTTCGCGAAATGACTGGTTCTGTAAAATGAAACAGAACCAGAAATCAAGTGGAGGACGGTCTCCCCTCCAACTACTATCCGATCCAATGTTGCTTAATTTCTTTAATTGACGGGAAGCGATGATGACACTGGCGGCGCTACAAGCATCGATAAGTCTTTTCAATAAAGGAATAAATTATACAGAACGAACAATCTGTATGAGCAAAGAAAATGAGGGATAGTGGCCCCGTGCCTGTGCTATCTTAGACATAGTCAATTAAAGAGAGGTGGCCGGACCGCCGCTGCGTCGTGACGCAAGATACAAAAAAAAAAGACAACCTCCCAGTCCCAACTCTAGGTAGTACTAGCAAGGCCGTAGCCAGAGCTTAAAAACAGACGAGGCGAAAATAGCCCTACTAGAGGGTCCGGGGCCATGCTCCTTCAGAAGATTTTTTTTAATCCTAGCACAAAATCATGCACTTTGAGCGTATGGTAACTGAGAGTGAATTGGACAATAATAACTTCACTTAAATGTTGCTACTCTATGTTTTTATTCATGTTATTTGTGGTTTGAGTGCATTACATTGATATGATTATGACCAGACACCAGTTCTTTGATTTGATTCATTATATGGTATTAAATTTGAAGCTTGTTGCCTGGAATAACTTGTTATCCCTAACGAAGTACTGGAGGACCTCAGCACTGATCAGTATTATGCTTACAGAATCTGTATGGCTGTTATGCTTGGCTGTGTTGATCCTGATCTTGAAGTTTGATTGATCTGTCATTCAAGGTGGTTGACTCTGGCATGTAGAATCCTCAGATTTTATACATCTCAAAAGAAGCCTTCCACAGTTCTGGTCACACTTGCAGAGTTTTGTATCTTGGTCTATTTTCCAAGTTGGTTCCAGATCAATAAGGAGTATCGATGCACAGATGGTGCTAAGAACTTTTATGATATGCTCCAAAGGATCCTGAAATTTCCTCACAAGGAAGCCAGAGAGATAGCCGTAAAAACCCTCTACCGAAATGCATACTATGCTGACCCTGAGAATGTATTATTTGCCATGCTTGCTGATTCAGACCCACAAATCTGCAATATCGCAGTTAACAAGGTACTTTTGGTCAGAGGGACTGAATCAGTTGAAACAGTGACAGACAATGACTTTGAAGGTGGTGACCTCATAATTGACTCAGATGAGGATATTGAAGTCCCAGAGTTACAGCCTGACTTGAGTGTTGTGAGAGATGGTAGTGTCAGGAGATTCATGGTGCCTAAATTGATGATAAAGCTCGAGGGTATCTCAAAATAAGAAACTTAAATTCACCTGACATTTATGAGCCCCTACCATAGCATCTCTAACCAATGAAGAACTCATAAACATAAGAAAGGAAGCACTGAAACTCAACCAACCTTGTCATAATCAGGCTGTAGAGAGGCATATTAAACTTGTAACAGAGGCTTCCTCAACTGTGGTAGGATTTGAACGTTGTGAATTCAACTTAGCGGATTATAATGGGGGCAAAGGGGGAATTTGCCCCCTTTGCCCCAGATGCTGACCGGCCACAAGAAACTATGTAAACGCTATAATCTGTAATCACATCTTTGTTTTTGTTTCGTTTTCGGTTGATCGATCCCAGTCAGCTGATCACATCACTCATGTATGATGTATCAGGTAAAGAATTGTGTTTTTCTAGTGACACCGGCCCGAAAATATTCATTGCCCCCGGCCCTAGCAATGCTTAATCCGGCCCTGGTTGTGATGGCATTATTCAACAAAAGATAAAATCAAGAAAACTGATGAAAGTGTTGAATAGAAAAATATAATATTCTGAAGCTGTTTAAATGATTATATTTTATTACTTTGTTTAATGAGTGATACTTTAGATGAATCTTAAGTTGATTTGTAATATTTTCAGTAGAAAATTGTACATATTTACCACAAATTGTCTAAAAAATTTGCAAAAAAAAAAAAAGGCTGAAATTGCAATTTTTGGCAAAAAAATATGTTTTTTTTAATGCATTATTGAGCCTGCAGCCCTCTGCAAATGTTTTATTCTGTTTCAGATGTAAAAAATACATAAACAGTTTTTAAATTGTCTTTTTTTCATGTCCAGAACCCGAGATATGTCACTGGGTTCAAATTTTGGTCACAATGCACATACGATTTGTATAAATTGGCTGGTAGCAGTCACAGTTTTGTATGCAACCACCCAAAATCAGTTTTAAAGTTTAAAGTTTAATTCTGGACAAAAGACAACTATCTAGACCCCCTCAATTTTGATGGTGGCACTTTTGATTTTTTCACTCACCCTCTGTTTCCTGGCAGGAAGCCATTCCTCTAACCACTTAGCTACCTGACAGCGTCTACTGTGCGCTTTAACCTTCACAATTAATCTTCTATGTGGTACTGTATCAAACGCTATTTTAAAGTCTAAATAAATAATGTCAGCCACGCTATGCCTATCGTATTTGCACACTGTTTCATTATACAACTCTAACAAATCAGTTAAGCAAGATTTATGGCATCGAAACCCATGCTGACTACTATTAATCAAATCATGACTTTCTAAGTGATCAATGATACAATCCCTAACTACGGATTCCAAAAGTTTACCAACAATTGACGTTAAGCTAATAGGCCTATAGTTGCTAGCTACTGTGCAGTTGCCTTTTTTAAAAATGGGCATAATGTTAGCTAACTTGAAGTCTTCAGGAATAATCCCCGCTTCCAATGACTTATTAAAAATTTTTGTTAATGGGCCTACGATAGTGCCTTTCAAATGTCTAGGATAAAGCATGTCAGGGCCTGGAGCCTTGCTAACTTTTAGCTTATCAATATAATGTGCAATCTCGCCTTCAGAAACAGTTATTTCATTCAAAATAGTCTCTCTACTAAATGGAACGATATTGTCCATGTCAGGGACATTATTTACATCATCTATGGTAACAACTGTCGCAAAAAAGTTGTTAAAAATACGCGCCATTGCCTGAGCATCGGAAGCCAGAGTGCCATTAGCATCCACTAAAGGGCATTTGTTATCTTTTATTAGCTTACAATTATTGAGATTGTTAGGAATAACGTGCTTACCTGGAGAAAAAGTCACGAATATCTGCTGATGCCGTTCTTTTCATTTTTCACCAATAAAACAAATACTCAGGCAACAAAACAATGACAAGCAGTTGGACATGTCTGTACCTGCATTACAGAGTTGCCAACTGAAACTTTCAGGAGCGCTAGACTTTTGCCTAAAAAGCGCTAAAGAGCGCTGGATTTGTACGACTTTAGGTAAAATCGAATTTTTTTACTTTATAATTAGTAATAATAATAAATTATTAATTATTTTATATATAATTTTATTAATTATAATTATAATTATTTATTATTAAATTAATAATAATTAATAATATAATTTGTACGAGACAGGTAAAATCCTATTTCTGTCAATTTCCTCAGATTTCCTTTGAAATTCAATTTCCTAATTGATCTAAAATGTCCGTTAAGCCAGACGAGGCGGCCGTGCCTCAACGTGGCTACGGGTATGACTAGGGTTCGAAAACACGACTCAACGGAGTTTCAGCAGTGCCGGGTGGCGCCGCCCCCTAACCGATTGAGCCGAGAGACGCTTGAAATTATATTTTCAGTGTTACTATTTAGATCCCAATGAATGAAATAAGTAGGGTAGTTGGCATCGCTTTATCAGTGTATACAAAATAGTATAGGATTTAAAAGGCAAAAGTATTTTCTTTTCTCTGATTGGTCAGCCTTTGAAACATAGTCCCTGACTGGATAATTCATAATCTTTAACTGAATGTACTGAATACACATTAGAGAAATGTACAAACAGGCCCCGCCTCCTTGTCGCATCACCTTAGAACTTTTTAAATTTGGCTGATAACAGTAATGATGTACTGTTGTCGTATTGAGTTTCATACCTATAGGTAATTTCTGTTAATACCGCTCCCATGCCAAAGAAATTGTAAGGTATTTCAGTTCTTTTGGCTATATATACAGGGTGTCCCATAAATCCGGTCTCAGGAAAATTTATTTTAAATGAAATTTACAAAAGTAAGACATTAGAACTACTTCAAATGTTCAAATTGATGTCTTGCTTTGGGACCTTTTGTTTGGTTGTAGAGAGAATAACACGCAATGGCTAATAAGGCGTAGGCCTTTTCCTCACGAGTGTAACTCACTTTCATATTAGCCAATGCGTGTTATTCTACCTGCAACAAAAGAAAGGCTCCCAAAACAAGATTACTTTTGTAAATTTAATTTAAAATAAATTCTCCCGCGAGACCGGACCAATGGTGGAAAAATGACTAAGATTTTGTAATAGGGTTAAATGTAGAATTACTTGCCGAAAATAGTAATGAAGTAGAAGTAAAATTACTATCTTAAGTAATCGATTACAAGTAAACATTACTGATGTCTGAAAAGTAACTAAAAGTATAAAGTACAAATTACTTTTCTCGACTAATTATATATTGCTTTTCAATGTCTATTTTTATTTATGTATCACAAATTTGCAGCACTGATATTCTAGTAATAGGATTACGATCTTAACTATTAGTTAATGAATTCGTGATTCACTATAATGCTAAATTGCGGATATTACTGAAGTTTATACCGAGTGTTGCCACTTGTCAGCCTAATGTCAGACGTTGACCGGAAAAAAATTAGTAGATTCTGGGCCAAAATTATTGGATTAAAATGGGATTGGAGAATAAACAGCCTTGGGAGATCCGAAAAAAATAAAATAAAAATATAAAAAAGTAATTGTATAACTTTTTACAAAAGTAATGAAGTAAATAGTAGTTACTATTGATAAATTTTTAATCGATTACGAGTAAAAAGTAGTCGTTCAGAAAAGTGATTAGTTAAACGTAGATTACTGGAAAAACTACTGTTACTGTAATTGATTACAATTGCTTCGTTACTTGCCCACCACTGGACCGGACTTATGGACACCTTTTATATATATATATATATATATATATATATATGCGTGTGTGTGTGTGTGTGTGCTGTAGTCTGTTTCATGAGCAAAATTCAATTGTAATATTGAGTAAAATAAATATTGTCTTGGAATTTCGCAAGAAAGGTATTTATAAATTGAATGCCATCCTTATTTCCTCTCCCCCCCCGACTAAAGATTGTAATCCCCCCCTTACCCAGTAGACATGTACAATTGACAGCGAAGAGAGAGACGAGTTAGGGATCTGAGGAACTTTTAACAGCTTCGAGTTAACTAATTCCTGAATGCAAGTAACTCATAACCTCACATGAACCCCGCATATGCGTTCCAGAGCCTCGAAAAAAACTGATTGTGAGAAGGTATCAAAATGTAAGAAACGCAAGATCGTCGACGAAGAACCCAAGTACTAAACATCATCCAAAAATCATCATTAATTTTTGTGTATAGGCATATAAATTATGCGTTTCAGGAAGGTACCAGATGAGCCGGGTGTACCTGGCCATGTGCGGTAGAGAGCAACTCACTCCTCCACCAAGCCAGGCCTATAGGCGGGGCCACCAGCTTGACCTTCTTGTGAAGAGAGACCAACGCACGGAACTTTGCTCACATTATGTAAGAAAGTTAAAGTTTTAGCCATTATCGTAATTAGTTGGACTAATAAATAATTTTCCTTATTAGTTTGTATTAACTAAAATATAATTAAGTCATAATAATATTAATTTGGTTATTAAAACGCTCAGCGGCCGCAACTAACTAGTTAACTCGATAGTAACAACAAAGATTATGTATACATAATAAAGCAAACTTGCCAGTAGATTGTTACTCCCCTAGCCTGGGGAATTCACTCACGGCTAGACCACTGTATAGTTTTCCATGAGGGTTATAGTACAATCATAGCATGTCAATACTTTATGATGTATTTGAATCTGATCACATCCCATTTGTAATAGGGCTTGACTGTATGGTAGCACCAAACTTAGACAATGACTGTGATAATGTTGATTACTATAAGTTTAATTGGTCAAATTTTAGCCATTCTGAGATAGAGTACTGTACAATGCACACTGATGCACTGCTAAGATTTGTGAGGGTTCTTGCGGAAGCTTTGGTTTGTAGGAATCCCTCCTGTGACGATGTAAAATATTACTGTGAGCTTGTACATGCCATTAAGGCTGGGAGTGAAAGTGACTTTGAGAATAAATGTAAATGTCAATCGAGGGTGGGCAGAATACTGTGCTGATTTGTATGATGTAGCTAAAAATGTATTTGTTTGTGGAATGGGTTGCAGGGTACTCAGATTTAAAAAAAATAAATAATAAATAAAATAAAATATTTAGGAGAATTTCTAGCCACAAAATTAGGTGATAACGATATTTCCAGTAAGGAATTCTGAAGATCAGTAAAATTAACAATAGTAGTCTTACCTTGCCAAATTTAATAGTGCAAAAAAAACATTGCAGAACTGTGGAAAAATCACTATGAAGCCCTGTTTAATTGTCTCAGGGAGGATAGCCCAAATATATGCCTAAATGTGGGATGCTCTGAGAAGCTACTAAATAATGATCCAGAAATAGGCTCATTTTTTTAAAAATATATTCACCATGTTGGCTGTTGTTTGTCATCGCTAATCCCCAAGGAACTTTAGACTCTTCAATTTTCTCAATTACTTACAAAAAAAAAAAGTGTGTGTGTGTAGAAATTCCTTCTTTTGGTATTTTTGGACTCTTGTTTGTGTCCTGTTTTCAGGTCACTAATCCATAATTCTTTCCAGACTCTTCTGCCTACCTATTAGATTGGAAAATTAACTTTCATTTTTCGTGAGAACATTTTTTTCTAGATATGGTCCCTAAGTGACCAGGACCAGGACCCTAACCTACGTGAGTGTTCCGACTGTGGCGGAAAATTTTCTCAGTACTTTTTCACCGATCCTTCTTCCTAACCCTTTGGTTTGCAGATTTGGCGTAAACCGACAGGAACTGCGAAAAGAGGTAATGTATTTGAATCTAATCACATAATTCGGAGAGCCTGGAATACGTTTTGGATTTTAAAAGAGCTAAATTTCATGACCGGAAACTAACTTTCGACCCATAAGTGGGATGAGGCTCTATCGCATTACGATATCAATGGCGCATGGACTTCTTTTTTTAATTATTTTAAACGTTTAGAATAGAGTAATATCCCATTACGTAAAAAGAGAATGGCGATGTCTGTTAAATGTAAATGGTTGTATACTGAAATTAAAATTAGCTTAACGTTAAAAAGGAACGCGTATTTTAAATTTAAAGAATCAAATAATTTGTCTGATGAAAATGCTTACGAGCTATTGAGAAGAAGAAGTAAAAAACTTATAAGAAAAAGTAAGAGCGTCTATGAGCTATATGTAGTAAACCAAACTAAATCTAATCCGAAGGAATTCTATAATTATGTTTGGAATAAAAAAGTAGCTTCGCAGACTATTGGTCCACTCATAGGCGAAAACAATGAAAAACTTTACGATGACTTACAAATGACGAAAGTTTTAAATAAATTCTCCACACTCGTATATGTGGAGAGACATTTACACCGTTTGATTACAAAAATATTGCTGACACTTACGAGAGACGTAAAAAAAAATGATAGTCCTGGTTAGGCTATACTAGGTTACGCTATAGCTTAGTTTAAAGTTAAATTGAAACAAAGGCAAGAAATTGTTTTGAATTTTGCCCTAAAAAAACGTAACTACAAACATTTTACCAAAAGACCAAGTCTAATTAGAACTTTAAAACACTCTCATTAATTAATTAAAATAAAGGTTTATTCTGAGTTACGATGAATATGGTCTTTTTTTGTATTTTTAATTTATTTACTTTTATTTTACTGATTTTTACTATAGTTTACGTTGAAATATGACAGTAACAGAAAAGAAAACGTACAAAATTATTACATTGGAGAACTATTATAAAGTATACTTTTTTGTGGTTCTATTCGTGACTAAATTTTTAACATATACTATGTTCAAATATGAATACTTATTTTTGCTGATAAAATGCTATGTAATTAAAACAAAAAATTATTGATATAAATAAAATCTTAGATTACACAAATATTAAGTTAAATATTATTGGTAAATGTTTACTATACACCACCTCCTCGGCTCCAATTTTTTTTTTGCAAAATACATTTTTTAGTAGTGTTTGGTGTGTTCTGTTCAGATCTGCTATTCATTTGTTGTGGAAATGACTCAATTAAAAGTTACGAGACATTGAAGTTTGCTAAGTAAATATAGGGGATTTTGGGCATAAGCATGGGTCATTTCGACAACAAATAAATAGCAAATCAGAACAAAACACACCAAAAACTACTGAAAAATGTATTTTGCTAAAAACCCAACCTAACCTAACCTATACCTAACCTTCTCATTGCTTGTATTACAGCTTGTATTCTGAGAATTCTTTCGTCAGGAATATGTTCATAAAACGTAATATTACATTAGGCTTTACATTCACTTTATCTAGCCACGTATCCTTGAACTGGGATATGGAGAATCCGCATGTGTTTACAAACTTTTTTCTTTTGTTAGTCTTTTTCGATGTATACCGGAATATATGCTGGTCCTCTCTGTACGTACACTGTTTATCACACAATGGACACTTCCTTGTTGATGGTAAAACGTTATGCGCAATGAAAATTTCCGAGCTATTGAAGAATAGGGACCCCAGCCTTCTTTAGTTAGCTTTATAAGGCTAACTAACGAAAATATCATGATCTAACCTAACCAATCGTCAAGGGCGTACAGTTAACCTAACGATTGGTTAGGTTAGGTCTTGATATTTTCGTTAGTTAGCCTTATAAGACTAACTAAAGAAGGCTGGGGTCCCTATTCTTTAATAGCTCCAAAATTTCTATAGCGGCTTTATCGTTATTATAAACGCGCGCTATCAATTCTTCGAAATCATAATTAAAGCCTTCACATGCCATAATCTAAATTTATTTTAAAGGAAAATGGCGTCAATCACTAGACTAGATGAAAATCAAAACAAATGTCGTTATTATAAACGCGCATTTGACGTGACGTCACGTCAAATGGATATCGTTAATTAAAATTTCAGAAGCAAATATCTTCATAAATACGAATTTCTCCAAATAAAGACATACACCGTTTTTCTTAGTAAATTATGATGTACTACTTGAAATATTTCATTTTACTTGGGGTGCAGCTGGTGTTATAGTAAACATTAATCATATTATTTTTATCACGTATTTATTTCACTGATGATTATTTCCCTGATGATCACTACAGTGAGTTATTTAACTCTGTACATAAGAACAATAATGTTAATTGTGATGTTACCTATAGTCCAGATATAAGAGTTAGTGTATTTGAGACTAAACAGGCCATAAAATGTTTAGATTGTAACAAATCATGTGGTATTGATGGTATTTCTGCTGAGCATCTGAAATTTAGTAGTGCAGATTAGTGCCTCTGTTAGCTTTGTGCTTTACAGGTTTACTCATACATGGTGTTTTGCTGGATACAATGTTATCCGTTGTTTTGGTGCCAGTACTAAAAGATAAAAAGAGTAAAATCAACAATAAAGATAACTATAGGCCAATAGCCTTGGCCGGTATTATGTCAAAGGTGTTTGAATATATACTCATTAATTAATAGACTTGAATGTTACCTGTATACTAGCGATAACCAATTTGGTTTCAAGAAGAAAGTACTGATATGTGTGTGTGTATGCCTTGAAGGAAATGGTCTGTAAATACCAAACTCTAGATGTTAATGTATTTTTGTGTTTCCTGGATGCCTCTAAAGCATTTGATCGTGTTAATCATGACAAATTATTCATGAACCTTTTAAATCGTAATGTACCTGGTTACTTGGTCCGTATATTAATATTCTGGTATAATCACCAGACAATGACTGTAAGATGAGGTGGGGTTAATTCAGAGCCATTCTCTGTGACACCACTGGTGTCAGGCAGGCAGGGAGGGATACTATCCCCCTACTTATTCAATGTTTATATGAATAATCTATCTATTGTGCTGAACACCTGTAAAATAGGCTGCTATATTGGTACAATGATTGTTAATCATCTGATGTATGCAGATGATCTAGTTCTTATTTCTCCATTTGTAAAAGGGCTCAGCACACGTTTGAAGGTGTGTGAAATCCTGATAAAAGTCATGTTATGATTATAAGGACTAAGGCCTAAAAGTATATAAAATTTGCTGAATTTCAATTGAATAGTAGGGTGCTGTCAGAAGTAACCCAGATTAAGTATCTTGGCCACATACTAACGGATAGTCTTTCAGATGACTGTGATATTCTAAGGCAATGTAGACAATTATATATGTACATATTGTAATACCAATTTTATTTTTGTGTGATTAATTGAATTTATGTGATTCATTGAAATTTTTTTCTTTTTCAGGTATTAGAGTTGTGTGAACAATGACAGATCAGTCCACCTACACTCTGGAGGAGAGGATAGTGATGAGCACATGGGCTCATGAAAGGTCACACACTGGCAAAACGATGCATGATATCCAGAATGATTTCAATACAAGATTCAATAAGGCTGTACCACCAAACAAAATGGTATTACGCTGAGAAAAAAAGCTGTTTGAAACTGGCTCCGTCAAGGACAAACCACGGTCGGGAAGACCAACAACGCGAGTAGAACAATGTGAAGGTGTGATTGCATAGTCCCTATGTCCACAATGAGAGATCACATGACAAAAGATCTCGGTATGAAACCATACCGCCCGTGCACCCACAGATATTCTTGATTAGTAACTGTAATTAGTAACTGTATTTACTGTAATTAGCTAGTGACTTGTTTCTTAAATTACACCTACCACATATAAATACAATTAATCACAAAAATAAAATTCGTATTACAATATGTACATTTTGTAGGGGGTGACGGGACTTTTCGAGGATCTTTTCCGTTTGACTGCCGCCATTGAAACATAAGAGGTGAGTGCCCCCAGCCTTCTTTACTTAGCCTTATAAGGCTAACTAACGAAAATATCACGACCTAACCTAACCAATCGTTAGGTCAACTGTACGACCTTGACGATTGGTTAGGTTAGGTCGTGATATTTTTGTTAGTTAGCCTTATAAAGCTAACTAAAGAAGGCTGGAGGCCCTGATCTTCAGGTGATCCCCTTATTTTTCTGAGTACACGATTAAAACTTAAAAATTAAGCATGGATCTTGAAAGTAATTAAAATTGTTTATAAGAAACAAAATTTGAAGGGGAAATTAAGAAAAGCTTTTTTATAAAGTAACTTATTTTGTATCATCAAAACATTTCAGTTAAAATACAAAATACAAAAAGTTTAATTATGTTTCAATGGCGGCAGTCAAACGGAAAAGATCCATATATATTTGTAAGCTCGGCACACATTGTTGCTCTTCGTGGATAATAATCTTCTTGTAAGTTGTGGAACACTTGAATGTGGTATGGCTTTTTCTTTAAATCATAACGTAGAATTCTGTAAACCGTTGTTTGTGGAATTTCTAATCTGTGGGATGCCCTCCGAATCGATAATTGTGGATCCTCTTCGAATGCTTCTTGAACAGATTCGATTCTTTCGTGAGATCTTCTTGGCCGTCCAGATCTACGCTCATCATACACAGATCCAGTCCTCATAAATTTGTTTACTAATTCGCGAATAGCCTGGTCTCTAGGGCCTGTTTTACGAAACCTTCTCTCAAACTTTTCTCTAATTTCATTGCACTTCATGCCTTTTATCCTGCATGTTACTACATAAACCCGTTCTTGCACATTCATCATCAATGATATGGGTCTGAAAATAAAATAAAATAATTAACAAAAAATCGTGTAAAGCAATTGAAATATTATAAATACATGAATTTTGTATAACAATGCACATACCATTATGCCAATATAACAATTGTTTAAAATCCCCCTATTTCACCAAAATAGATGGTTACTTTAGAAACACCCTGTATTGTCCAAACCTGAAAACATTTTGAACATCTGTATCATATATCCCCTCATACAACGTCTCTCAAAACTAAACATACCCTAGTTCCTTTAATCTTTCCCTGTATTCCAATCTTCTTGGACTAGGGATAAGTTTGGTTGCCCTACGGTGCACATCTTCAAGCATATCAATATCATGTCTAAGGTGAGGGGACCAAGTTTGAATGTAGTATTCTAAGTGAGGCCTAACATAAGAATTATATAATTTACAGATGACTTCCTTACTCTTGTAACTAACATTCCTCTTAATAATACCTGGCATTTTATTTGCTTTATTTCTATCCTCTAAGCGCTGCTTAGAAAATTTTAGGTCACTATTAACTATAACACTAAGATCTTTTTCCTGTCTAGCATCCTCTAACAGACTAACTAGTTCCCTTGCATCTCGTAACTAAAGTTTTCATTATTTCTACCAAAATGGATGACTTTGCATTTTTGAACATTGAATTCCACCTGCCATTTACTCGCCCAAGCAACTAATCTATCAAGATCTTTTTGAAAATTATGAGAATTTTATATATTTGTAACGCGACTATATTTGTATACAGGACTTTTCGCAGAAAACCGTCCCCAAAAATACATATCATATCTTATCTACATTTACCTTAATTTTCTTGGTTTTTTTCTTCATATTCTTGAAGAGCTGTGCATTATATATGTTACAGGGAATTTGTGTAACTAGGGATTTCATGAAATCCCTAAAATATTCAGGGATTTCATATAAGGTTAAGTCGCGATATTTTCGTTAATTTTAACGAAAATATCACGACTTAACCTTACATGAAATCCCTGAATATTTTAGGGATTTCATGAAATCCTTAGTTACACAAATTCCCTATAACATACATACATACGGTGGTGGGCACCGTTAACCAAAAAGTTAACTTCGATAACGATAATCCGTTAACCCCAATTTTTAACTCCGATAACGATAATCCGATAATTTTACTACAAAGTTAACGGAAGTTAACGATAATCCGTTAACGATAACTATTTCTTCTTTACTAATATTTAAAAAAATCAAGGAAAAAAGCTTTAAAACCCATAGAAAATGTTTATTTATGCAAAATCCAACAATAAATAGGTATTTAACTGTATTTTTATCGAGTTTTGCAACTTTTTTGCTTAATAACTTTTTTTTTATTTTTAATAAAAAATGTACTGATTACATGTTTTGAAACCCTTGTAACCACTAACCATTAACTAAATTTTAATTTACCAGAGAATTATTATGGCGGGAACTGAAAGGTAAAATTAAATTTTAGGCACATTTATTAAAGACTATGACACAATGTGCTGGTTGCCCTTCAGAAAGACCAACTTCTCAAAGTTAGGCCCAACTGCCAGTCTTGACCTCTTGGGCCTCAGGATGTCCTTGCCGAGAGAGAAGAGCCGTTCCACTGCGGCAGAGGACGGAATTGGCAGACTGAAGTTATGGCGGTTTGAATTCATTCGCGGAGCGGTGATCTTCCGTGAATGACTCCTCGCAGTTAACGTGTTAACGGACTTTAACAGACTAAATATCGAGTTATCGGAAGTTAACTGGTCCGATAACGATGAATGGAAATTAACTTCCGTTAATAGTCCGTTAAAAAAAGTTAACTTCGTTAATTAACTGTTATCGGATTAACGCTTTAGTGCCCAACACTGCATACATACATACGATTTGCATTACTTTATACAGTACTCTTGTGATTTATTTACAGTAATAATCTATTCTAATATTTGTGACAGTCGAACTGCGAACTTTGTTACTTATGGCCGGCCAAACCACTGGCCAGATTTGGATGAGACTTGGAAGATAGGAGTAACTGCGGCCGGGGAAGAACATAGGCTATGTGGCGTCTGGTTCCGAGGTCATTCGATGCCGCTAGAGTCCGTTTTTGCCTTTTTCCGGTTTAGGAGGCCAAATTTGGACTTGCTTATGAAGTCAAAAGTTGTAGGAAATGGTCGATTTAGAACACGGAAACGGTACCTCGAGAGAAAAAATTATTAGGTAAAAGTTACTTAAAATTAATCGAAACTTACGGTAAATTTATTGAATGCCTGGTTGGTTAATTGAATGCCCGGTTAGGTCAACTGTACACCCTTGACGATTGGTTAGGTTAAGTCGTGACGTTTTCGTTAAAACTAACGAAAATATCACGACTTAACCTAACAAGGGCGTACAATTAACCTAACCGGGCACTCAGTTGACCCAACCAGGCATTCAATTAACCTAACCAGTTGGTTAATTTTTACATTCACGTCTCATGGGAAAATTATTGAATGCCCGGTTAATTGAATAGTACGGCGGGATATTTTTACTACCCACACGACGGGCGGATTCTCTGCTAGTGATAATATAAACATTGCTACATTGATTCAAAGTTTTTCATGTGAAAATCTTATCTGTCTAATGCTTCCTTTGTTAATTTACCATTATTTCACATTGTTAATCATCTTTGTGTTAATTATGTTCACATTACATTTATCTGTTATTTTATATACAGTATTTACATAAATTTTTTCAAGTTCCGGCACGTAATTGATGACGGTAATCCCAATGTCCCCGTAGGTCTTACGTTCACAAGTACGCAAACTCTCTCGAGAGGTCCCAATCTCGCGTATTTGCCAGAATTTACTGTATATATTATTTCCCCCATACAGTATAATTTTCGTTTTCTCTAAAAGAAAATAAGAACGAATTTGTAAGGGTAACTCAATAAATATTTAAAACATTACGATGTATACTTCAAATACATTATTTATTTATTTATTTACAGACCAAATTTTCATCTCTTATCTCAAACATATGAAGGTAAGTTACTGTTTCGATTCACTTAAACTAAAGTTGTGGATAAGTGAATGCGTGACTAATAAAAATAGTGTTTAAATATATGGGCCGAAAGTAATTAAATTTGCAGTTCCAATTACAGTCTTAAAAAAGTAAATTACAACACTAATTACTCTGTTTCTGAAGTTATTTCAATTACAATTACTCCCCTAAAGTAATTGAATTGCTTTCTGAAGGTAGACTCATTCTGCGTGGCAAGAGAGTTCTTTGAATGAAGGCATAAGTTTTAAATTATACAGGGTGTTCTAAAATTACCTAGTAAACTTTGTGTTCTAAAATTACGAAGTAAACTTTTATATGAACGCGATATCTTAAAAAAAAAATTATACGATATTTAACAATTTTATTTCAAATACAGCAACAATAACACTGGTCAACACTCATTTTATTGCCAATCATATTAGAGTGATTTTGGGGTAACTTTGTGGTGCTGATTCCGAATATGACATCGGTTTTGCTAGATTGGCTCTAATTTATGAGATAATTGGTACCCATTGAAACACGTAAAAATGCAAAAAATTTAATGTTCAGGCGGAGCCTACTTACAAATCGCATTGAAATTGTCTCAAATCATACAAAAGTAAACACATGAAATACATAATGGCATTTTATTCGGTATAATAACAGATAAACACAGTAAGCTGATTCGCATAATTACAATTAATGTATAGTAAATCTCTGTTTGTACGATTCTCTTTTATGTGGGTTATCAGGACAATCACGTTGGAGGTTCCAGCAATAGTCTGCCATCATGTGTCTGTCCCATCTGCCTTGATACCTTTCCTCCATCACCTTGATATCTTGATGAAACCTCTCCCCTTGTTCCTCGCTAAAATCACCAAGATTATCCGGAAATCTGTGTAAGTGGCTATGGAGAAAGTGTACCTTTATGCTCATATTAGTACCCAACTTTTCAAAGTTTGTGAGCATGTTTTGCACCAGTTCTTCATAATTGTCTGCTTTGTGGTTACCCAAGAAGTTCTTGACAACTGAGACATAACTGCACCAGGCAGAAGCTTCAACACCATTCATAAATTTTGTGAAATTAGAATCCTTGATAAGTGTACGGATTTGAGGGCCATCAAAGATTCCAGCTTTTAGTTTTTCCATACTTAGTCCAGGGAACGATCTACAAATGTATTTGAAGCAGACTTTGACAGACTGAGGTCCCGTATCAGATCATTGAGTTCGTCTTGGGAGAACTGCTGAGGTGTTGAAATGCTTCCTTCATAGTCACTTCCACTACTACCACCTAAGTCCTGAATTTCTTCAAATTCTGACAACGGAAGGTCGGGCAGTGTGGTAAACACTGGTATGGGAACGTCTTCGCTGTGTGACACAGGTCGCCTTGCTGATTCCAAATTGGGATAATCCCACTTGAGTTTCTTGTATCGATTGAAACCTTTCACATTAACCACACTGTCAACTGACTACTGGTTGGGTGGCCGATGACTTATATACGGAGGGGGAATATTCTAGAATGATCGCGGAGTAAACACTAAGAATATTCGCGTGTCTCACCATCTAGATTCTAGAATGTTCCGGTAGTTTCCCATATGCACGCGTTATGGTTACGTTTCCTATTAATTGAGGGTATTCATTATCTCAAGAACTAGAGCCAAATCGGAAAAACTACTTTCATTTTGGAATTCAGCAACCCCAAAATACCCTAAATTCGTACGAATTTCCTTGGCAACGAAACAAAAAAATTTTTTGTTGAGCTGTGTAATGTTTATTTTAGATGTTCAACGTGTCTCCCTTCAACTTGAACACATTGTTCACAACGTTCTAGACTATTGGTCGACAGACATATAAAAGTTTACTAGGTAATTTTAGCACACCCTGTATTTACGAATTATTTATTCACTGTTACTAATTAGGTCTCATTGAAATGAAATATGTAGTCGGATTGATTTTATTTAATGATCAGACTCGAAATGAAAAAAATGTTTCTATAAGAAATGATTATGTAAGTATGATGTACTCAAATATTATGATTTATTATAAGTAATGAACTTTATCCCTCCCTTAACTTACTGCCGAGAAGCTGCAAGCATATGTAGAAGGCAAACTGAACTTTTGGTTTACATGAAGGAAAACTGAGTGCAGACGAACAATGTAGAGGGTGTCCACAATGTTTGTTACCCCAGTAAACTACTACCTGATTTTCGTTTTTCTTTCAGACCCATTTCAAATGCGTGATAGCAGCAACTATATGATTGAAAACGCATATTGGCTAGTACCTGGGTCCATGAGTGATCACGTAATGGAAAAACCATTGAAAATATTCGTGCAAACTTCCAGAACTGATTGAATCGTACAGCTACTCCAAGTCTCCTCCTCGGGATACGAGTAGGGTGCTGTACAATGTGCTTTAGGTCATTCAGGATAAAAAAATTGTAAACTAGTTCATCAGGAATGTTAGTGAAATGCAGTGGTGGGCACGCGCAACGATTTTTGTAGCGCCGCAGCCGCAACCGCAACTCTGCTGAAATAGTTGCGCCGCACGCGCAAGCGCAACCCTTTTCAAAAAGTTGCGCCGCAAGCGCAACCGCAACGCGCAACTTTTGAAAAATAAAAAATAATATTAAAATAAAAAGCCTTTTTACAAGTTAAACAAAATATATCTGATACAGAAAAAGATAATATCAATATTTTATTACAATATATAATAAATGCAAAAAAATCACTACATAAGAGCCAGGTTCCCCTTCATGAACACCAGCATCTCAAAGTGTGGATCGGAGAGTCCAGCCCGTTTTGGCTTCAGAACATCCTTCCCCAAAGAGAACAGACGTTCTACAGCCGCACTTGAGGGAATGGGTGTGTTATACATATACTGCACAAAGAGGTCTGTCAGTTCCTTGCAAGTGAACATGTTCCTCGCGATATTTTTCTCCGGCCTCTGGTCCAGGAAACTGTTCACCAGCATTGTGCTCTCCTTCTTCTATTTGCTGATTACTCCTGTGTCGTACAGCTGCTCGAGGAAGTCCCCTTTGTCTGCCGCTTCCGCATCACTGCTGCTGCTGCTGAACTCTTCATCCTTCCTGGCCCTGTCCACCAACGACACAACTTTGCTGGTGACCGTCCTCCTCAACTCCTCCGGGTCTCTTCCTGGCACCAGCTCTGGCCATCTTGACAGCTTAAACTGCGGGTTGAAGGCAGTAAACAATTGAAGTGCAGTGTTGCCAGATAAAAATATTTAAGTTACATTCGCTTGGGTTATTTTTACAGAGAAGTAATATTAAATGTTGCGCGTTGCGCGCTAATCTTGAAACTGCATATATAAGTTGCGCCGCAAACAATTCCGCAACTCTCTGTAAAAATGTGCGGCGCAAGCGCAAGCGCAACCAAAAATGTTGCGCCGCAAGTTGCGCCGCAATTTTTTGTGGCGCAACTGCCCACCTTTGGTGAAATGGGAGAAAAGCCAAAGGTAGTGGTGAACATTCAAATCAACTGAACTGGAGATTTCAGCAAAACGAGAGTTGGATAGAATGTACCCAACTTTGGAAGTGAGGTAGTCAAAGAATTTTGGATAGTCAGTAGAATTAGGAGAAAGGTAGACAGCACAGATATATTTAGTTTGAGATTGGCATGTAAGTCGTAGCCAGAGGGTATAGAATTTGAAAGATTCACGTTCGGGAATACGAGAGCAAGTTACAGAAAAGTTGTTGTCAGTAGTCCCAGACACCTGAGATTCAGTAAGGAAAAGAAGTTGATGTTTAGAGGAGGAGAGGTGGTGTTCAACAGATTGAAAATTTGAAGAACGGCCACAAATGTTGCAGAAGTTTATGAAAAGTGAATCAGGCAGAGGCCCAGAACATCTCGTATGAGCAGTAGTAGAATCAGCCTTACTGCTCGGGTCTGCGTTCCCAGTCTCGGCAGCGGGGGAGCCAGAAATGTGGACATTTATGATCCCTTTCCTAGGGGACTCCGAGGCTCTTAAAGTCGTTGCCATTGCTTTTTTTTATTTTGAAAAGGATATGGCACTCTAACTTCATCAGGCAGTGTACGATTTGTATGTAAAAGGCTACAATCGGTGAAAATCGGTAAAAATCGGTGAAAATTGGCAACAAACGGCCGTGTCATATGGGATAAAGAGAAAACTAATCACTCCACTCGCAGTGAAAGAACTACAGCATTACTAGAATGTAGAGATGGATATCAACGGACGCGTTAATGGGCAACAATACAAGGATTATTCTGTAGAAGACAACAGTCCTGCTCTCGAATAATACACGAGTGATTCAGGGAGAGTCTCTAAAAGGTTTGTAGAGAGAGAGAATATACAGTAGGCCTAATAGCAGCTGGAGTTAGTTTACTCAATATGTTCAATGCTGCGAAGAACTAATGACTGGTGATTAAACAGTTTGCTGTAACTATATACTATACAAATATATATAACTTGTTGTTTGAGTTTAGGACAAAATATTGAAGAGAATAATAACAAACCCAACAATTATTAACTTATATGAGAGAAAGCAAAGCCTACATATATCTAGTCAGGCCACGCTTGTACAAAATTTCATACTCTTTTATGAAATCGAGGAAAAGCCAGTGAAACCATGAATTTTGAAAATATCGCAGCCATCAAATTTTTTTTTGAGCTTCACGTCCAAAGCCAGTGAGTCCAAATTTATGAAGCTGCAATCAAAATCTAAGTGTCTCGTGAGCTTAAAATAAATGTTAAGGTGTCACTGGTTTAATATTTTCTGTTCAAAATTATTTGTATGAAATTATTTACATGTTAAAATACGAGCGTGGACCAATTAGATGTTGTTGTTGTTTTTGGTTAGCCGATCAGCCCACCCTGATCGAGCAGGCTGGCGGTACGCAGGTAACCGATCGCCCTCTTCGGAGTGGACCAGAGGTTCAGCGCACTAGTGATGTTGTGTTGTGTTCTATGTTGTGCTAGAGTGGTACAGTCTGTCATAATGTGTTCAAGTGTTTGTGGTGTGTCCTGGCACAGGTGGCACGTGTCGTCTGTGGAGTTGTCTAGTCTGTGTTTATATGTCTGTAAGTTGGGGTGATGTCCACATCATAATCGTGCTAAGTTAGCTCGATCCGATCTGCTCAGACTCGTCTCTGACCTGTCAATGGGTGGCGGCTTCGCACCTAGGACCGCATTCGAACCGAGTCGTGCCAGTGCTTTGTGGGTTAGTTGTGTGTGTATGTGTTTTCTGTACTATGTGATGTCTGTGGGGCGTGGTATGGAATGCTGGAATGGAGTATTTGGTTATAATGTCTCTCTGGTGTTACCTTAATGGTGCGAGGTGTCGGTGCATGATTGTACATGTAGGGGCAAGGGTGTTGTGGGTTAGTTGTCGCTGCTGCCATGAATTGTGTTCCCCTCATGTCTAAATGTTCCCTAACTTTCAGTATTTTTGTTTCTGTGTGCAGGTGTTCTATTGGTGTTGTTTGAGTACATCCTGTAATGATACGAAGTGCGTTGTTTTGTATTGTCTGTAAGGTGTTTATGTGTGTGTTTGAGATAATGGGTGCCCAGCATGGGCTAGCATAGTCCATAACTGAGTGAATATGTTGTTTGTATATGAGTGATGTTGTTTCCTGCTGGTGTTCAAAGTTTGTGCCTGTTAGTACCCTAAGTGTGTTAAGTCTTGACGTACATTTGTTTCTAATGTCCTGAATGTGGTTTGCAAAAGATAATGATGTGTTGTATGTGACCCCATGTATTTTGGTCCTGTGTGTGTGAAATGTTGGTGTTGTTTAGTGTAAGCTGTGGAGTTATCTGGTGTTCTTTTGTGTTGCTTGTTAGCAAGGTGATGGTTGATTTTGTGGGCGCTACTTTGAGTCTATTTTGTGTGAACCAGTCTTGTATACTGTTTATGTATGGTTGTAGGTTATTTGTAGCGGTGTCGATGTTGTTGTGGGTGGATGTTAGAATGATGTTATCTGTATATGATGATAAGGTAAGCTTGTTATCTATGGATGTTGGAATGTCATGCATGTATAAGTTGAAGAGTGTTGGTGAGAGAACAGAGCCTTGAGGGACCCCGTTCGGAAAAAGCTTGTTTTTGGATGACTTGCCATTAAATGTGACATGCGAGTATCTTCCTGAAAGATAGTTGCTCAGCCACCTTTTGGTGTTATTGTGCATGTTTGTGTTGAGTATTTTGTTTATGAGAGGGAAGCGTGGGATAACATCAAATGCTTTACTAATGTCTATTGTTGCTAATAGTGTACGTTGAGCTGGTTGTCTGGAATTGATGCCATCTATGATGTGCTGCGTGAGGTTAGTGAGTAATGTCGTGGTTGAGTGGTGAGGTCTGAATCCATGTTGAGTAGGCGATAGTGGTATGTGTGTGTTGGTGATTTGTAAGATTAGTCTTTCTGTTACTTTGGAAACTGCATAGTAAAGTAATGGGTCTATAGGAAGCTGGTTCTGTTGGATTTTTGTTTGGTTTGAGTAGTGTAATAGTTTTACCTTGTTTCCATATGTTAGGAATAATACAGTGTTGGTATAAATATGTGCTGATGTTTATGAGAGCTAGTATTCCCCGTGGGTCCAAGTGTTTAAGGTGTATGTTAGATATGTTGTCTGGTCCAGTAGCCTTCGAATTCTTAATGTTTTTGATGATCTTGGTGGTCTGGTCTGTATTGAAGGGTGTAATGGTCGTGTCGAGTCTAGATTTTCTTGTGTCTGGCTGCTTGTCTGTCGGCGTGTTTCTGGTTGTTGTCTCTGTTTAAGTGACTTACCTTTGCGTAGAGATTAACTAGAATGTTAGCTTGTTGTGTATATGTTGGGATATTATTTTGGATGCGACAGATAGCCGCGTGTGAGGTATGAATGCCGCTGTTAGAGTGGGTGATGCTGGTTATAGTCTTGTATAGCCTGGATGTATTTGTGGAGTGGTTTAATGTTGTTATGAATTCCCTAAATGTTTCTGTTTGTTTTTCTTTAAGTTTGTTGTTTATTTCTGTGTTGAGCTGTTGTATCTGCTGTTTTATGGCTTCTGTGTGTGGTGTTTGTGTGTTATGTTTGAGGTTGTTTCGTTGCCTTATGAGGTGGGCTATTTCTCTAGTGTAATTTGGGTTGTATTTCCTAATGTTGCCCTTGGGTATGTATTTGTTTACATTATTGATGATCTCCAACTAGATATAGGTTGGCTTTGTGTGAAAGTACGGGACTTCTCTCTCATACACGCGATAAGAAAATATGATTATGTACAATACTGTACTCACTTTTGGTCAGAATCATAGAAATTGCACCAGAGACCGATACAGTTGTATGACATAATATATATATATATAATTACAAAGTTTAATTTAAACTATTTTTATGTATATGTTGCAAATAAAACCTTGATTTAATCACATGCCCTAAATTTTAAACAAACTATAATAATCAGTTACAGTAGGAAGTACACTCCTAAAATTTAACTTTACTTCCTCACCATTGCAATTTCAGTGAATATTATGATGGTTGGTCCGTTTGTTCAGTTTTTACGTCTTCTGTCCACCAGAGGGCGCTGAGACGCGTGGTAATGCCACCAAAGAGGGAAAATAATAATTCCCCATCTTAGGAGGAGAACTAGGGCGAACCAAATACATTACGTACAGCGGTATCGTCACGGCAACCATCCCTATATCTGCAATTTTTAAAGAAAACTGTTCATATATTGTTTCACGCAGAAACGTTTCTGTACAATTTTAACTAAGTTTCAAGTGGCATGTTCACTTGATTATAAAGTGATACGCAGAGCCGGATTTAGACGTGTGGAGGCCCTGGGCAGCCTCCATGTGGAGGCCCCCCTACCTTAGGGGAAGACATAATTGAAGTCATCCATAAGATTCATAATATAATTAACATACATACACTTTCAAAACATCGTGCACTCTTGTGTCTGTCCATTCCACTCATTTCTGCAAAAAATGAAAGCCTCGGGTTACTCGGGTATTCCATTATAGTGAGAGTAGGCCTAAAAGAGTAATACAAACAAAATAATAATCAGTACACAACAAATATTAATTGGTAAAAGTTTATGTACTACAGTGGTATTGGATGCGCGTGTTTTTTTGTTGATCATCTATCGGGTTTTTCTAGTTTCGGGTTTTTTCTATTTTGATAATGGCTTGTCAATATGTGGAGGCCCCCAAGATGTGGAGGCCCATGGGCAGCTGCCCACTTTGCCCACTCCTAAATCCGGCCCTGGTGATACGTTTAACTTCCATCGTCCAAAATTAAAATTGAAGGTGGTTATTCAAAAGATTGTTTCAACAAAGGATTTTGTTTTTCGGAATTAAATAGAATATACGCAAATGAGAATTTTTCTTAAAATAGTAAATTTTAACTTGGTGCAGTGGTTAGTGCAGTGGTTCCCAACCTTTTCTTACTACGACGCTAAATTGATCACCAATTTTATGTTGTAAGAAGGGGCTAAGGGCGAGTGCCCAGAAAAGTGACCCCTCTGCAGAAGAAGGAGAGAGCCAAAACTAAGGTCTCCAACGCTCAATGATACCATTTTTTAAATTTTGTTATGTAAATTTTGAAAAGAGTGTGTACCCGGACATGCTGGACTACCCTGTGAACATGCTGGACTGCTCACAGGGTAGATGAGACACGGAAAAAGATCAGCTAAAGAAGACAGTGACAGGAGAAACGGGAGTTCCAGCACTCCCTGTCTCCTGCCTAACATCCCCCCCCCCCCTGAAGTATTTCTCTGGTCGACTGGCGTGTACAGTCTCCTCCATACATTATTAATAGGTGTCTCAGAAGTCGCGCACCATAAACTTGATTCAGATTTACAAGGTTTAAAAGTTAGCCTATGGTGCGAAACTTTGGAGACCTCTCTCTCTCTCTCTCTCTCTCTCTCTCTCTCTCTCTCTCTCTCTCTCTCTCTCTCTCTCTATATATATATATTATATATATAATGTTATAATGTTTCACACCAACAAAGACCCTAGGATCCAATCATGGCTGGTCTACCTAACTGTGTTTGTAATTGTGTGTTGTGCAATTTTATTATTTTTAATTTGTGCATGTCCTCCGTGGTGGCGGAGGGGACCTACAATTTTACGTGGGTTCCGAACCACAAAGAACATAAGAAATTTTTATAGTGGGTACACTAGGGGCCATTTCGGCCCATCGAGGTGGCTCCACTATGTAAAAACTGCCTGTACATTGGCAACAACCAATTTTACAAAACTAAATAATTATCAATTTAAAACTAAAGATAGAATCTCTGGATCCAGAGGATCAAGTCATAATAGACTACTATCCACAAATATGTTACACTCTATATCTATTTATAACCGACATGCAAATATATCAGATCCAAAGAATCCAGTCAATTTCATTACGGTATCCATCAATACCAGTACCTTGCCAACCAAAAATAAGTCACGGTCCATATCACTTGTGGACCAAGTCACAATTTACAACCATATACATTACAATATATATACTTAGGAGGAAAAGTGTAGGTGTGGCTGTAAAGACTGTACAGTAATGTAGAAATGTGTGTGCACCCATTTTGGGTCTCCCATTTAAAGGTGTTTGTGGGGCAAGTGAAGATCATGAGTTTTTCAATACTTCACAGTACTATGGGGGGCACCGTTCGGCAGAGGAATCTTTTTAAATGGGGTGTGTAAGAACAGAGAGTATCCCCTAACCCAAAATGCTGCCTCCCTATATCCCACAACACTTGTGTTGAGCTGTGGGATCTATCACCTAAACGTACATAATATATATGAAATAAACCAGTACCATTCATGCAATAAAAATGGGCTTAAACACTATCACCAGATGTCCCTTGCAGACATCAAACTACCCAATCTTCTTTTGAAAGAATCAATTGTATCTGAAGTCACCACTTTTTCTGTCAGACTGTTCCAAAACTTAATTACTCTATTTGTAAAACTATATTTTCTTAAATTTGTTCTACATCTTGGCTTAAATAATTTCATACTATGACCTCTAGTCTGGTTATTGTAATATTTAATGAAAAGAGAATCAAAATCTATCTTATCCAACCCTTCATTTTACTACCTTAAACTATACCCAATCTATCAACATATGCGTCTAATCGATTTTTAAACATGTTTATAGACGTGCTACTAATTACTTCTACCGGCAAACTATTCCACCTATTTACTATTCTATGCATAAAAAAGTTTTTGGCAACTGCTGTCTCAAACCTTCTACTTGTCAACTTATACATATTATATATATGTATGTAAGTCACACCTTGAATTTCTAAGGCGTATATAAAATGTGAAATTACGTCCATGCGACCAAAAGACATGATATTGTCAATAAAGGAGAAAGTGAAGTAGAAATGTATTTACGTGCGTTTGTTTGTTTGAATGAGGGTAAAAAAAGATTGAACTTTTTGGTCGTATTGTGCTGAAAATATTGGTAAAAGTGTCCTTATGAGAGATAAACAGATTTTTACCGAGAATGAATGTGTCCTGAGGTAATAGCTGGAACTTTATTTAGCACGTGTTGAAATCTCTCTCTCTGTCTGTCTCTCTCTTTTTTTTTAGCACCGTTATGTACTCTCTCTCTCTCTCTGTTTCACACATACATACGCTGTTTCTCTTTCTTTCACTTTACTGATCACTTTCTCCATACGTTGTTTGCTCTTGTATCTTTCTATCTCTCTTCATAATTTTGATCTTCTCTTATTTTAGGGTTATTTTACGCACTTTCTCTGACAGCACTTAATATTGTACTCATTGTAAAGCAGGTGTTTGTCTCTTTTTTTTTGTTTTGGGATTAGAATATCCTTGAATATCCACGTGCATTGTGTTTAATTTTCGTCTTCTACTGAACGTTTGGCGCTGAATTCGATCCTCGTCTGCGATGGTAGAGCCGAAAATTAAGTCAGTTTATTGGCTTTTGAAGCGAAAATGGAAAGTGGCGGACTTCTCATACTTGTGCGATAGTAAAATATGATTATACACAATACTCACTTTTGATTCGAATAATAAAAAGTGCATCAGAGCCGATGAAGTGTATGAAAAATACGAATGACTATATTATAAACTCATTTTTCGAGGAAAATATTATATATATATATATAATTTATAGTTTAAATAAATATATATTTAATGAGAGTAACACTGAAAATACCTTCGATTGCAAAGGATGTAATGAACCCGCATTGATTATAAATGAAGGCGAGGTTCACTAATATGGATCAATGTCACTAATATACTGTATGTAGATCTCCTGACATCTAAAGGCTCAAAATTTTATCTGAACGCACAATGAAGGTCTTCCCGGCTATAATTTCTGGGTCACGTCGATAATCTGATTATTATAATCTGATAATTATCGGTATACGAAAAAAACAGGATTATGTTACATAAAATGGTATTTATTATTACTCTCAAAACTAAGAATATTTAAAACCAGCCTTTTATTGAATATTATAATAATTCCTCAGAGATAAAAATAAGAAATTGAAAGAAACACTTACAGTGGAACAAACTTTGAAACTTGTAGAAATAACGCACAATATCGTATGCAAAATATGATGCGTGTAAACAATGAAGAAAAAAATTGGGAACAAGGCTAGGCTAACTCGATGATAAAGGCAAGGTGAGGGAACCCACATTATGAAGGCTTGTAAAAACTGCAATTTTACGCGCCCAAAAACACGATTGGAAATGAGTGTATAAAAAGCTGATGAAGTTGACAGTACATTCAGTTTTGTGTTCCAGAGGGGAGGGATTAGCTGTCATCGAGTCACTCCGCATTATCGAGTACACAGACTTTTTCTTATTTTAAGTTTAGCTGAAACTGTTCTGTGCGGAGTTTTAGCACCTGCTTTACTGGAATATTTTAAACTATTTTTTTTTTAAGATTAATAATTAATTCTTCGTTTAAGGATGAGACCTTGTAAAGTTTTTATAATATTCATAATTATGAAAGTATTTTCTGTAACGAGTAAGTATCTGTTTATTTAAAAGTCCCAAGGGCCAATATTTTCGTAATTATTATTATTATTATTATTATTATTAAATATAAACAACCTCACAAGTCAGTTTATTAAGAGTCGATGTCTATTTTTACAATGCTATAGATAAAACAAACAGTAGCTCGCTATCACCCTCCGGGCAGGTAGCAGTATATGTCACAGTATATGTAGCAGTATATGTCACAGCTAGCTGTATATTCTGATACGGTTTAAAATTGAGTCGATAATAATAATTTTTTTTCACTTTTTCATGTATTTTTTTAATTGGTTCTAGATTTAAAATTATATTATATGAGGCCCTCATAGGAAGAAGTGGCTAAGCGACAAAATTTAAAAAAACGCCATTACCCCATTACCCCCAACCCTCTCCACCATTACCCCCACACACAAAAGTAAAAAACGCCATTACCCCCACCCCTCTCCATTACCCCACTCCCCCAATTACCCCACCCCCTGCCCCACTACCCCCGGGCGGGTAGCACTGTGACATATACTGCGGAGGGCGGGTAGCAGTATATGTCACACATGAAAATCTTAAGAGTCAGAAATCTTGACATAATGTGAAGCTCAAGATTTTCACGGCTGCGTTCTTTTCTGTAGTTTTATCGCGGTGCTGGGGCCTTCGGACCCAGTAATTGTGACCTAGGACCGGGAAACTTGACAGAGCACATCGGAAGCTCATGGATGGGCTATCAGTTGGTGTGGTTGCAGAATTTTCCGATGTACCGTTTAGGCTGTGCACGGTTCCGAAGAAAGCGGACAGACACACAGACACATTTTAGTTCAATAGTATATAGGATATAAAAAGAAAAAAATTCTCTGTAGGAAAAAGTGTTTTTAATTGTGCCTCACGATAATAATCTCAAAAAAAAATTGCAGTTGAAATGTCAGCATTGTTTTTATTTACTGACTTATTTATCTTTTTATATTGATTGAAATTAACTGTCTGTAATCTTTGCCGGTTTGTGCGAAAGGGCCTACACACAGAAATATATATATATATATATATATATATATATATATATATATACACCTTACCTTATGAACCTTATGTTGTTTCTAGGTCTGGCTTGGTGGACGAGCGAGTTGCTTTCTTGCGCTCTCCACCGTACATAGCCAGGCACGCCCGGCTCATCTGGTACCGTCCTGAGCCAGGCATCCAGTCTTCTCTTGAAGACTTCAACTTTGACCCCCGTTACGTTTCTGAGGTCCTTTGGAAGCTGGTTGAAAAGTCTTGGCCACCTGACAACCAAGCTATTTTCCTTCAGAGTCGAGGAGGTCCCTTGTCGGGCCTTTAATTTGGGAACACTACACATTCTGCCTTTCCTATTTTCCAGTGTTGTTTGAATGGTAATTGGGTTTAGTTTTAGGTTTGGTACCAGTTTTTCGATCATTTTCCATATGTAGATTATGGTGTACCTCTCTCTTCTTCTTTCCAGGGAGTACAGATTTAGTTTACTTAGTCTTTCCCAGTAGTTGAGTTCTTTGCAGCCATCAATCTTGGCTGTGAAATGCCTTTGCGTTTCTTCTAGTTTATTAGTTTCTTCCTTTTTATATGGGACGTCAAAACTGAGCAGTATTCAAGTTTCGGTATAATCAGTGTTTTTAGCAGGGGAATCATTACTGTCCTGTCCCTTCTCTTGAACGTTCTTAGTACCTGTCCGGCGACTCTTTTTGCTTTATTTATAGCTATCTGATTTTGTGTTTTGAGTTTCGCATCATCTGTTATTATTATCCCGAGATCGATCGCTTTCGTGCTTCTCTGAATTTCCTCTCTATCTGGAGCATAATATGCAGTCTGTTTAAGTTCTTCTTTTCTACCATATCTCAGGAGCTGAAATTTCTCGGCGTTAAATGACATGTTGTTGTTTTCTGACCATTTGTATATTTTGTTCGTGTCCCTCTGCAAGGCCTCCACGTCATGTACATCGCTGATTTTTCTGCTGATCTTTGTATCGTCTGCAAAGGATGTTACTATACTGTTGCTGTTTACTCCGCTGTCTATGTCTGTTAGCATGATAATGAACAGGAGTGGGGCCAGTACTGTCCCTTGTGGTACTGAGCTGCGTACTTCCGATTCTGATGATGATATACCTTGAATTTTGACGACCTGCAGGCGTTATCTGGGGAAGTTGTAGATCCATTTTCCCACTTTGCCTGTTATTCCCATATATTTAATTTTATGTGCTATTATACCATGGTCACATTTGTCAAAAGCTTTAGCAAAATCTGTGTATATAACATCGTAGTTGTCATTGCCTTCCAATGCATCTAGGATATTGCTGTAGTCAGAGCTGGGCAATAAATACATTGAATGTATTTAAATACTAAATACTAAATACATGGGAGAAATGTATTTAAATACTAAATACTAAATACATTTTACGAATGTATTTAGATACTAAATACAAAATACATCAATTGTATTTAAATACATTTGTAAATACATTTTAAATACATACAAATTTTAACATATGCATTCACTAATTCACTAAGCCATGACACGCACACGATAAAGAAATCAACCACTTTCGACTAAGAGTGGCACACAACTGATTGAACTGACACGTTGAAACATGAACCATGCTGTACTACACTGTCGACGTGTCGTACTGTGCTAGTACAGAACGTGTATTAAACCAGTAAAAGTATTTACATTTTTATATTTTGAGTATTTAAATACATTGTATTTAAATACTCATTAAAGTATTTAAATACTGTATTTAAATACATGAAAAACAATGTATTTATAAATACAGTTCTAAATACACAAATGTATTTAAATACGTATTTAAATACAAATGTATTTAAATACTGCCCAGCTCTGGCTGTAGTGTTCTATTAGTTGTGATAGGCATGATCTACCTGATCGGAATCCATGCTGATTTTCGTTCATAAATTTTCTCTCTAACTATTCTTTCAAATACTTTGGTGAGGTGGGACGTCAATGACACTGGTCTATAGTTCTTTGCTTGAGATCTGTCCCCTCCTTTATATATAGGGACAATGTTTGCTCTTTTCAAGATGCTCGGTATTTCCCCAGTGTCTAGGGATCTTCTCCATATCTAGTATAAAGGTGTAGCTATTTCATTTTTACAGTTTTTAACCAATAATGCGTTCCAATTGTCTGGACCTGCAGCTGAATGTGGTTTCATTTGTTCTATAGCTCTCGCTACATCTTCTGGTGTAAAATCAAAGTCTGTTATATACTCTCCTTGCAATTCCTCTTCAAAGAATGCATTTATGTCTGGTATCGCTTTGTCACTTTTTGGGGTACTGAAAACTGATTCATATTGAGCTCTCAAAGTATCAGATATTTCTTTTGGATCGTCGGTTAGTTCATTTCTCGTCTTTAAGGGCCCAATAGCGGCGCGCGTTTTTATTTTCCTTTTTGCATAGCTATAGAAATATTTTGGATTTTCCTTTATTGCTTCTATCGCCTTTTCCTCTTCCCTCTTGTATTTCCCTATCGATACCCTCCAGTTTTTCTTTTATTGCTTTCCTGTCGTTATCTCTGCAGTTGCCGAACTTCGCCTCCACTCTTTCTTTTGCAGAAAAGTCTTCTCTTTTGCCTCTCTTGCCAGCTCCTCTTTCCTTTTGGCTGTGATTTCGGAGCATATTTTTCTAAAATTCTCAGCGCTTTTTCTTTCAAGGTTGTTAGCATTTTTTCAGTTGTTTTATTCTCGAAAATTGTTCTCTGTTCTATTTGGGCCATGTGCGATCTGAGTGCTTCCCAATTTATAGTCTTGGAGTTTAAGTTAAAGGCCCCGAATTTACTTCTTTCCTCAATATGTGTATTGTGTTTTAACCCTGTCGTCATATTTGTTGATATCTCGATTAAGTTGTGGTCTGAGATAATGGTTGGGGTATTTTTATATTAGCAATCAAGTTCGTGTTATTCGTGAATACCAGATCCAGGCAGTTATTTTTTCTGGTATTTTCTGTTATCTCCTGTGTCAGCATAAACTCATTTGTGAGAGCCATCAACCTTTTTGCTTGCTCCTGGTCTTCTCTTGTGCCCCCCTTGTCCTGATGAATATATATATTCCTATCCACCTTTTTGTATTTTATAAATGGGATGTTAAAGTCTCCGCAGATCATTATATTGGGGGATGGAGGGTTTATGGCCTTTATTAGCTTTCTGATGTCATCAATGGCCTCCGAGAATTTTTCGGTTGGGGTGCTTTGAGGTCTATAGATGACTATTACCATCACGTTTAGTTTTTCTATTTTCACTGCTAGGAGTTCCACATAGCTGTTTAATTTACTTATTATCGTCTCTGTCATATGACCTTCCTGTACATATATAGCACAGCCACCTTTACGTCTCGTCGTTCTATCAGCTCTTAGTAAGTTGAAGTCCTCTATATTTATCTCTTTCTTATCAATACAATACAATGTTCGCAGTTTTCACAATTTTCTTGGCAATCTTTAAGATGAGTTTCTGTGAGGCATGCGATGTCCACCCTTGTTTCGTCCATAAATCCTTTCAGGTACGAAACCTTATTGAGTGATTGGTTTGGTCTTATTCCTTGAATATTAGCCAGGACAATTTTTATGTTCTCTGTTTTTCGTTGCCCCTTGTGCATTCAAGTTCGTTTTCCTTCGATATCGCTTGATTCGTTGCCCTATGATCCTCCGAGAGAGATCCGTTTCCGCCTACTTGTACTGGTAGCTTCTTGCCCGGTAGCGGTTTGGCTCGGGGGTTTCCAGCTGTGTCAACTGCATGTGGTTGACATTTAGCATCCGTAACGTGTCCGCGATGTTGAAAAAATTTTCTTGTTCGCTTATTATGTTCCTATTGTTTGTTCATATTGTTATTGTTATTCCTATTGTCATTTAAACATTTTCCTTTGTTCTTTGAGTCCGTCGGGAGATGTTGATAGTAGCATTTTTTCCCAAATTTGCAGGTTCCATATTTTACGTAAGTCCTGCAAATGTCCGGGTGGTAGAATTTACATGTCTCCAAATTTACAATGACCATTATTATAGAAGAAATTGCATATTGGGGGATGTTCATATATACACATTGTCCTCTTTTAAATCTGCAATTATCTTTTATATAATACCTGCATATAATTCCTTCTCCATATTTACTCTTGGTCTTTGTTTTTTGCTCCATATTGGGGGACAGTTTCACTCCGTTTTCTTGACTGCCCTCTTGTCTTGTCCTATTTGTGCTAATTGTGTTTGCGTCCTTCGTTGCCCTTATGCTATGTGTTGGCTTTACACTCTTTGTCGCCTGTGTGTTTTCGGCCTCGTTTTGTGACGGTATTTGATTTTTTCTATTTCGCATATATATATATATATATATATATATATATATATATATATATATGTGTGTGTGTGTGTGTGTGTGTGTGTGTGTGTGTGTGTGATTAGAGGTAATATAAATTTATTTACGATACAATCACTGCATACATTATGCAGGTCTTGTATTGTAAATACTATCACTGCATATCTACCCTTATGTAATAGTGACGGAATGATGTCTGAAATGTTTGTTACTTTTACAGAAGTCTCAGCCTACGAAGGCGGAGTTCTGAACATCTTTCCAAAACATATACTCAGATCTTGTTGGGTTTCATTTCTTCCATAGGCTGACCAATCATTAGAAAATGTTTTTTTACAATTTAAACCAATTACTATCTCCTTAGAATATATATATGCAATGATACAATTCTTGTATGATGGATGATTGATGGATTTCTGATGACGTATCTATGTTATTATGCGTTGCTCTTCAATAGTCAGATAAATAATTAGTCAGACAACGCTTTTGCAAAATTCCATACTCTCTTGTGAAATCGAAGGAAAGCCAGTCAGTTCATAAACTTACATACCACAACCACCAAAATTTTAAGCTTCGCCTTTAAAACTTTCGAGTATTATCTCGCCAAATAAATACGTGCGAGCCACCTAGCGTATAAAATGAGAACTATACTTTGTGCGGGACATTCTCGTATAATTTTGAATAATCTCTATAAGCTATCGCATCATAATGAAGTTATATATTTTAAAATACAACCCTATATGCCAATTAAATGATAACTATATATTAGTGAATATTAAATTATATGATAATAAAAATTAAAATTAAATTCAAATTGGTGACTTTTTTCGGATAGTTTAGTTCCCCATCTAAAAACAAGAGAAAAAAACAATAAGCAAAAGTGGCTGGAGTCACGGGTCTTATTGTAAAGAGTCTTTGGTACAATAGTATGATAGATATGAACACTTACGGTGATTTCAGTGTAACTATTTTTTGCAGTATCATTAGTTATTATTGCGCATATCATTAATTATTATCGCTCATATCATTAATATCATTACGATATAAATATCATAAATGGTATTAAATCGGATCAAAATGAAAGCATTTTGGGTGTTAGATTGAATGCTTCACTTTAATGGAGATTGTACATTTTCAACATAAAGTGTCTCAGACTTCAAAACAATGTTGAAAGTTGATGTATGTTTGTTCAAAAGCCAACAAAAAATCTATTTCAACAAAGTTTCCTTTTGAGTAACGGTACAACAGTAATTCCTTAAACTTTATGTTAAGGTTTAACACATTTAAAGATAATTCTAACAAACAGACATTAAATAATGTGGTAAAAAACCATAGGTTTCTCGTTACATTCACTGGCTAGAACATGAAGACATCAGCCGTACACCGTCTTCAGGCCAAAACTGTATCGTCATAAGATTGATTAATTATTGAAGGTAATGAATGATTTCGGCACTTCTTCGCATTTCTCCGAATATATTGTCAATAAACCAGTCTTAGTTGTCTTTTTGATTTGGTTTTAAAGATTACTTCATACGTGACATCATTCACATTCGCCGACCGAAAATGAGACTGTTCTAAACGGAAATCCCGAATTTAGGGAATATTAGAAAGAGGGCTGTAATGCAATTGCAGGGCCGAGGAATGTTCCCTATGAAAAACATAAAGTGGAAATGAGAAATGGTCGATTTGGGATTTCTCATTCTCGAACAGAGACTGGACCATGAATGACGAAGATTGGGAAGAGGCCGATTTTAAACATCTTTCCTTTTCCAACAAACTTATCATATCCAGTCGGATAAGAACACTCAGTTTACGTGATGTATTTTTCTGTCATCACACGTTTGCCACATTTTAAATTTTTTTCAGTGTGGAAACAATTTGATTGTGAAGTTTCTCATACAAAGTCAAGTGAGGTTTCAAAACAATCTTTGCTTGCTAATTAGTGAGTGAGTTATATATATATACACACCTTGTTAACCTTGTTGCTGTTCCATGCGTTGGTCTGTCTTCACAAGGAAGTCAAGCTGGTGGCCCCGCCTCTAGGTTCTGGCTTGGTGGAGGAGTATATATGAAAATTATTTCACGAAAGTAACACGTGAATAATATTTATGATGAAAATAGCCACAAAGGAAAATAAAACACGAAATAGTGCTCAAGCACTTCCGTCTAATGACATCTCCAGGAGCACTGAAATGAATTACAAGATTGAGGCTATATATGCACACAGTAGATCCCAAAGAAAAAAAATAAAATAATATGACTGGTGCAGAAAATATTTGGGAGGAGCATACAATTCAGGTGGAACAGCTACCAAAGTTTTAGCGCCTTGCCTTTCATAATCTATATATGTATGGTTCTTGCAATAATGCATAAAAAAAAATAACTGCATTAAACTGAAACAGATTGATTAAATCAGGGCCGGCCAAGTTGTTTTGTCAGCGGGCCACTTTATAAAAAATCAAAAGTCAAGCGGGCCACCTTAATACTTTATATTGAAATATATTTAAAATATGTAGGTATGATATTTTTTAATATTATTTAAAATATGACTATTGGACAATCATATCTACAGAAGCTAAGGCTAACAAAGACCCTAAGATCCACTCTAAGGTTAGCCCGAGAGAAAAGAAAGAGTAGTGGGTTAAGAGAAGAGAATAAGGGGTTAAGTAAGTAGCAACACCTATCACTCGTGGGTTAACATTCATTCAGAAAAAGAGAAAAAAGACTCACCATCATCATCCGCCGGCCACTGCCGACAAGTCGGAAAAATAGTCGAAGAGAATAGGAAAGGGGTGAAAGATGAAAAGAAGTAAAATAAGAACGCTTACAAACCATGCAAACACAGTCTTAACTCACTGTCGTACCATGCAAACTACAGCCATGCAAGTAAAGAGAGTTACAGACATGCAAGTAAGGAGAGGATAAGAAAAAGAAAAAAGTGGGTTAGTTTACGCTACGAGCTACATCTACGTTCGTGTTAGTCTAATTTTTTTTTTTTATTAATTTTTTGCTGGCATATCACACGCTGGCATGTCACAAGCTGGCATTATCGTCAACCGACTCATCCTCGACCACCACCACCAGAGTTCCTGTTGCCAATTGTTTTTTTTTAATTTAAACAACGTTAATATTTTAAAAATGCCTATCTAGATGGTTCTTAAACATATTAACGCTGGTAGAGTTCATGACGGGCGCGGGAAGATTATTCCATTTATCAATTACTTTAAACGTAAAGAAGTTTTTAGCGATATTAGTACTGAAACGTCTGCCACGCAACTTAAATCTGTTATTACGAGTATTGCTATTATCGAAAGTGAACAGTTTGTCAAAATTTACGTTATCGATGTTATTAACGATTTTGAAAACTTCAATAAGCTTCCCCCTTAATCTCCTAGTTTCGAATGAATGCAAGTCTAACTCTTTAATCCTATTTTCATAAAGCTTGTTGCGCAATGACGGAATTAGTTTCGTGGCACGACGCTGAACCCTTTCTAACCTATCAATATCCTCACGCAAATACGGGCACCAAAACTGAACGGCATATTCTAAATGAGGCCTGACTAGGGACTTGTAAAGGGGCAATATAATATCCTTCGATTTAAATTCGAAATTACGCGCTATGAAGCCTAACATCCTATTAGCTTTTGCGCAAGACTCCAGGCACTGATTCCTAACTTTTAAATCCTTAGATACGCGTACGCTTAAATCTACTTCCTCGTCAACGCTCGCTAACTCTCTATCATCCATCGTGTACGTGTAATTATTGTTACGAGAACCTACATGCAAAACTTTACATTTTTCTACGTTAAATTGCATCTGCCACTTATCCGTCCACTCCGTAATCCTATTTACATCGTCTTGGATCCTATTTCTATCGTCCTCGTTAACAACCTTACCGCCTATTTTAGTATCGTCCGCGAATTTTGACACGTTACTAGTCAATCCTACATCTATGTCGTTAATGTAAATTACGAATAGCAATGGGCCTAACATTGAACCCTGTGGGACGCCACTACCTACATCCAACCACCCCGATTCACTACCATTAACAACGACCCCCTGTCTCCTAGCACGAAGCCATTCCTCTAACCAGTTAGCTACCTGACCGCGTATACCGTGCACTTTAACCTTCGCAATTAATCTTCTATGCGGAACTGCATCGAACGCCTTTTTAAAATCTAAATAAATAATGTCAGCCGCTCTATGCCTATCGTATTCGCGCACTATTTCGTTATAAAATTCTAACAAATTAGTTAAACAAGATCTATGGCGTCGAAACCTATGCTGACTACTATTAATCAAATCTCTACTTTCTAAGTGATCGATGATACGATCCCTAACTACGGATTCCAAAAGTTTACCGACAATTGACGTTAAGCTAATGGGCCTATAATTTGCTACTACGTGCGGTCGCCTTTTTTAAAAATAGGCGTGACGTTAGCTAATTTGAAGTCTTCAGGAATAATCCCCGTTTCGAGTGACTGATTAAAAATCTTCGTTAAGGGGCCTACGATAACGTCTTTCAAATCTTTCAAATGTCTGGGATAAAAAGCGTCAGGGCCTGGAGCCTTGCTAACTTTTAGCCTATCGATATAATGCGCAATCTCACCCTCGTAAACAGTTATTTCATCCAAAATAGTCTCGCTACTAAATGGAACGATATCGTCCACGTCGGGGACATTATTTACGTCTTCTACGGTAAAAACTGTCGCAAAAAAGTTATTGAAAATACCCGCCATCGCCTGAGCGTCAGAAGCCAAAGCGCCGTTAACATCCACTAGAGGGCCTATGTTATCTTTTATCGGCTTACGATTATTGACGTATTCAAAAAACTTTTTTGGATTATGTTTACTATCCGCAGCTATAAGTATCTCTAAATTACGCTTAGCATTCCTAACTGATCTTTTAACCTGACGTCTAAGCTCGATATATCTATTAAAGTTAGCTGCCGTGCCATTGCGCTTATTAAGTCTATACGCTCTGTTACGCTCGTTTATGAACTCGCCTATTTCCCTAGTCCACTTGGGCCTACCATGATTTCTAGCGCGCTTGGGCCTACGAGGAATAAACTCCCTTTCAATATTCATAAAGCTTTCTTTAAACGCCTCCCAATGCAAATTTGTGTCATTACCCATAAATAAGTTATCCCAGTCCACTACTCTCATCCTATCCGCAAAACTATCAAAATTAGCCCTACGAAAATCAGGGACTTCTATTACGTTACTATCCTTAGTGTTTTCTATCAATAACTTAAACCTAAGAATTTGATGATCACTACATCCTAAACTCTCGCCTACTTCTAAACTTCGACTATATTTTCGCCGTTCGTCATCACCAAATCTAAAATATTGTCACCGCGCGTTGGTTCGGTAACATCTGTCGTAAAAAATTATCCTCCATGAACTCAATCAATCTCAAACCCTCCTCATTACCAGTAAAAGTCTCGTAATTAACATTAGGGCAGTTAAAGTCTCCGACAATTATACTATTCCGATTGTCAATAAAGTTACCAAGAAGTGAGTAAAATCTAGTATCGGTATCGAGGGTTGAACGGGAGGTCTATAAACAACAACAAAATTAAAACTAATACTACGCGCCCTAACTTCAACGCATATCGCATTAATTGCTGCCGGAAAATCTATCTTAACCTCGATAGCCCTAAGGGAATTACGAATGTACAGCAAAACGCCGCCACCAAACCTATGTAACCTATCATTAGTAAAGAGTTTAAAACCCGGTATATCAAGTTCCCCCAACAAGTCCCGAGTCACGGTATTTAACCACGTTTCAGTGATAGCAACTATATCGTAGTTGCCGGAATAAATTATCGCCTTAAATTCGTTTAATTTATTTCTAATACTACGCGCGTTACAATAAAAGACGTTTAAGTTATTTTTTACCACGGGCCGGCGTTTTAAACTATTTTTCACGTCGGGCCCGCGTTCCCCGGACCCACAACGTTTAAAGAAGGCTTCGACCTATACAGCTTTCACGTTTTCGTCTATTAACCTACCTAGCCTAGCATTACCTATTTCATTAAAATGCACCCCATCTTTTATAAAAAGGCTAGGATCACTGAATTCGGACCACAGCTTTACGAAGGGTACATTTTCCTCAGCACAAATCTCTTCTAATTTATTATTCAAAAATATTGTTTTTGACGTAATCCTAAGACCCAACCCGTGCCTAGGGGTAATACCTAGAACTAAAGACCTATCTGACCTCGCCTTCAGGGACCTAATTAACCCCCTATACTCTCGTATCGGGCCTATACGAGTCGTTGCCTCCTGCCATCGTCACCAACATCGAGTGACGGGAGGCAACGTCAATCCTATCCACTTCGTCTCTAACTCTGTCAACCCTGGCCCCTGGAAGACAGATCCTCCTCCTCTTGGTTGGATGCCGTTCAACGAACTCTTTGTCTATGTGGCGCACTAAAGAGTCCCCAATTAAAATAGTTTCCCCCTCATTCACGTCCCTTTCCAAATGGGCGAAAGGGTTCGAAACCTCGATAGGGGGGGGGATTCCTATCACCTAACGTACGCGGCCTAGCTCCACCCTTAACTTCTCTAAATCCCTCCCCATCTACTAATCTCGGACCAACCTTAACCCCTTCCTCAACTCTATCCAACCTTCCCGACAAGCTACCTAAACTAGAAACTAGGTTACGCACCTCACCCTTCAAATTACTAACGTCTTCAACGTTAGTATTGGTTCGGCTTTCGTCAACCGTAGCCCTACCCCTGCCCTCATCAAGCGTTGCAAGTCTTTCCGTTACCTCACGTACACTGCGTTTTATGTCAACTATTTCCTCCATTAACTCGCAAAAGAAACAAACTGATCTCTCGGTAATCGCCATAGGACCGCCGTTATAATCTTTAAATTCCGAATACCACCGGTTTACCCTACACCTAACACACGACGCTTTCTGCGACGGCATCGCGCAGTTAAAAATTAGTTTATAACCGTCACAAGTTTAAGTTAAATTAAGCCGGCACGCTATGAAAACTTCTAAATCGCTAAAAACCATTAATATTCAATTACTTAACTATAACAATGTGAATATAAACGCAAGTATATAAAATTCAAAACTTTCCAAAAGTAAAATTCTTAGCAATATGCAAAAGTAGATGCAATATCAGAGAGCTCAGGAAATGCGTCCTTTCAGTACAGAGTCTGGCTGACGAATTTGTCATTGTTTACTATTTGTCATTGTTTGGTATTCAGGAAATATCAATATCATACACATAATATTTTGTGATGTTTCGATAGAATGCTGCATTATGGTATTAATTAAACAAAGTTAAGAAAAAGAGTTTAATTATAGACACCGTATACAACTCAAGTGATACTGCTTAATATTAATTCAATGAGAATATTTGTAATTGCTAGCCTTAATTATTTTGGAAAACATGAAATATTTTGGAATTAATTCAAGGAAATAAAACAAATAATTGTTTAAATACAGACATGGTACACAACTAAACACTGCTAAATTCAATGATACTTTTGCTAATTCCTTGTCTTGATTATTTTGATTATGTTTATATAAAACACTTACTGTATATATCACTGATTTGTGCATATAATAATTATTTTTTATTTATTTATTTAATTTTTTATTTATTTTATTTTTTTTATAGAATTATATATTTTTTATTTCTGAGGCGGGCCACCTCCAAAAGTCAAATGAGCCACTTTTGGCACGCGGGCATGGGGTTAGCCGGCTCTGGATTAAATCAAATGAAAACACACTTTTTAACTACTGAACCTTAAATTCAGATATGTGACGCATTCATTAATTTAATGAAGATATAGGTCTTATAAAACAAAACTCAGGAACTCAGGTTAGATTCCAAAATCTTCATTGTTAATATTCTATTTCAGATTCCTTGGAAATGACCCTCCCCTTTCAGCTGGGGGCCAGAGCCATTGGATCCCATACTTTTTACCAAGCGGGGTTTCCAAAGTTTCCTGTCAAACTTTCACCATCTTGTGGAAAGAGGAACGTGCATTTGCCCTCGAAGAACCTGCCAAATGAACCCATGCCCAAAATAGTCGGGGGTGATACTGCCCCTTATGGGGCGTACCCCTGGACGGTAGGAACCCATTTGTACACAATTTATTTCCTATTCACTCACCAAAATAGTCTAGTGGTAGAGCGCCCGGGTTTCATTCTCGAGGTCTCCCTCGGTTGGGTAGTGGTTGAGATCCCACGTAAAAGCTTTAATAGGTCCCCTCCGTCATCTGACCTTCATAGATGATGCGAAGAGAATTAAACATCGCTATCAAACAAAGAATCCATGGCTGTGAACCGTTAGGATACGTTGAAGATGTTCTATTGAAGCTATTCAGTCTAACCAAATAAATATTATGATAAGCATTGATAAACCTCTTAAATGTTAACAAAAAAATATTTCCATAGAAAACCTTCATGGAATTTTTGTACAGGGTGTCCCATAAGTGGGTCTCATAGGAAAATTTATTTTCCTATGATATTTTATTTCTCTATGAAAATTTATCTTTCTGTGATGGCTGATATAGAAATGAGTTACACTCCTGAAGGAAAGACCAGTGCCTTTTCATCAGGAGTGTAATTCGCTCCCATATTAGCCACTGCGTGTTATTCTACCTGCAAAAAAAAAAAAAAGGTTCCAAAACAAGACATCAATTTTGACATCAGTTCTAATGTATTATTTTTGTAAATTTAATTTAAAATAAATTTTCCTATGAGACCGGACTTATGGGACACCCTGTATATTACAAATTTTTCTCACTTTTCTCTGAACAGGACTCTCCAAATAATCCGAATTATTTTCTTCCAACGAAAGGTTCACATTGAGAGTCTTAGTTACGATGGTTTCCATCACGCTTGTGGAGGAGGAATTGTTTCCGAGTACTTCGTCATAACCGCCGCCCACTGTCTCCATGGTTACGGGTATAGGGAAGTTAGGATTAAAGTTGGAGATTACGACCTAAAGAGTAGAGATTTATCAGAGGTTATTTTCGAAGTCGAGAGCTGGAAAGTTCATCCAAGGTTTCAGAAAGGTAATCCATGATGAGTGGCTGGTCTGTTTTTTATTATTTTGCTATGTACAGGTGGTACAGATAGTGTTCATAGATCTAGAGAAGGCGTATGACAGAATACCAAGGCAAGAGGTGTGGAGGTGTTTAAGGGAAAAATTAGTGCCAGAGAAGTATGTGAGGTTGGTGCAGGATATGTACGAGGGGTCACGTACTCAAATACGATGTAGCGCAGGATTGACAGAAGGTTTCGAAGTGAAAGTTGGTGTCCATCAGGGATCGGCCCTGAGCTCATACATCTTCGACATTGTTATGGATGTAATGATGGAGGAGGTGAGGGGGCAGGCCCCATGGTGTATGCTCTTTGCCGACGATGTGGTTTTGTGTGCAGAGAGCAGAAAGGAGGTGGAGAGGAAGCTGGAAAGGTGGAGGGCAGCACTGGAAAACCGAGGTTTGAAGATTAGTAGGGCGAAGACAAAGTACATGAAGTACAATGCGGGACAGGGGCAGAGAGATGAGGTGCGACTCCAAGATGAGGTGGTGAAGAAGGTGGAAAGTTTTAAATATTTGGGATCGTGGGTAGAGAATGGTGGAGAGCTGGTAAGGGAAGTGAATAATAGAGTACGATTAAGATGGAATAATTGGAGGAAGGTGTCTGGGGTACTGCGTGATAAAAGAATATCAATGAAATTGAAAGGGAATGTATTCAAGGCGGTAGTGAGGCCTGCAATGTTATATGGTGCGGAAACGTGGCCTATGGGGAAGAATCTGGGGAAAAGGATAGCTGTAGCAGAAATGAGGATGTTGAGATGATGTGTGGGGGTTACGAGAAGAGATAAAATTAGAAATAACTTTATTCGTGGAACGACGAAAGTAATAGAGGTGTCAAAGAAAGCGCAAGAGAGAAGGCTTAGATGGTTTGGACATGTCACGCGGAGAGAGGAGGAATATGTTGAGCGACGAGTTATGGAGATGGAACCACCTGGAAGAAGAAGGGGAAGGCCGAGTATGAGATGGAGAGTGTGTGTGAAGGAGGGTGATATGAGGGAGCGAAATCTGGCGGCGGATGTGGCTTTGAACAGAAATGAGTGGCGAAGGCGGATTAGGAACAGCGACCTCACTTAGGCGTGAAAAAAATGCTGCCGACAAAGATACAGGGTGGTCCAAATTTTTTTTACCACTTAGTATGGGGGTGCTTCAAAAAATATATTTCAATACTGTGTATTTATTGTTTATAAACGACATAAATAAACATTTATAAACGACATTATTATTAAAAAAACAAGCAAATAAACAGAAATACTTATATAAACCAAAAAAAAAAATCCTACACAAACTACAAGTGGTAAACAATGACATATTAGCGCCATATAAGTTGTAACATTTTTTGGAGCACCCTTTATTTCATGTTTAGAGGAATAACTGAAAGCTGTTTGATATAATACCTGTTTCGCTTCTAAAAGAATTAGTTTGTCATTTGAGGAAGATAATTTTTAAACAAATTCCAGGTTTTAATCTTCAAGTAGTCTGAGGAACCTTCCTGGTTTTCGTTTGGCAACGTACCCAGTAGTGCCCATTGGTAGAATGGGTTAATTTATATAGATAAATTGATTAAATTTTTTTTGTTTTTTTACACAATTTTGGCTAGGGTTACTAATGATTTTCAGGTATCCTTGCAAAGTGTTCATATATGTGGACAATGGGCATTCTGGAGTCTGTATGATAGCCTTAATGAGGAATTAGTCTTAGTCTTAATGATAAATAATACTGCCCCCCCCCCCCCCCGTTGTCTCTATGGCGCAAAATTTGTCCACACACACACACACGAGATACCTGTCGCTATCAGATGTCAAATATTAATATGTAACAATAAGGCAGCAAATAAAAATGTGCACTTATGTGTAGGAAACCCATAAATGATTAAAGTAATTTCTTGAACTTTATATATATTTCGTTAAAATCTGATATTTCATTTGGGTATTCATACCCATATCTTTATTTTCAATAAATATATGCAAATTTTGTTTTTCAGGCGGAGTCTACAATAATGATATCGCTGTTCTCAAAATTAAACCTTACCTTGGTAAAGGTATTCAATTTAATCAGTTTGTGTCTTCGGCCTGCCTACCCTCCATACATAATTCGTACCCTGCTGGAACTTGGTGTTACGTCTCCGGCTGGGGACTTACAAATCGTAAGTGAAAAACGGTTTTCTTTTAAAGTTCTAAGTAAGAAGAAAAAGGCAAACGTTTGCAATTGCAATAATAATAATAAGTTTTGGATTATTAATGAATATAAATCCTCACTGAGGCAAAGGCAACATTCGGAACTCATTTCCCCATCTTTCTGGGGTGAGTGTACTCCAAAGATTACCTGAGCCCAAGCACTGACAGAATGAGTGACCCGCCCAACCCATGCGCCAGCAACTGGGAGCGAACTCAGAGCCTTACTGCCCACCGTCCGACACTGGGACCACTGAAACCAAATACAGATAAAATTAAACGAACATAGCATTAAAATATAAAAATACCCAATACCCACTAACAGTATAGTGTAACTGAGGTATCAGAGTTCCAACCCTTCCTCTTTCAGCCGATGACTTCTACCCCTCGAATTTTCTGAGGGCAGCCTACGTTCCCCTCATCTCGAAGGAGGTTTGTAGGAGCGAGAGTGTTCTTGGGCCGAAGCGAATGAAACCGGGAATGATGTGCGCTGGTTATCTTGGAGGGAAAATCGATGCCTGTAACGGGGATTCAGGGGGACCCCTCGTTTGTAACATAAAAGGTAAGGTTATCTTCGAGGGAGAACCGATGCCTGTAACGGGGTCTCAGGGGAACCCTTCGTTCGCAAATGAAGGCATTGATAGGTATATAGGGTTACGCCATGTTTACGTGGCAACGCCGCTTCTCGTTAGATCAGCGAGGTCAGGCAGCGCTAGGTCTGTTCAGTAGTTGGAAGGGGGACCGTCCTCTTCTGCATTCAGACGACGTAGTGACCCGTAGGTGGTTTGGGTTTCACGTAAAGTTGGTGACCCCCTCCATCACATGACCTTTTGCTATTACAGAGGAGGTTAAACATCTCCATTACTATCTTGTCTATTATGGGTACTTCTTGACATAATAGTTCCACCACGATTTGGGATGAAAATTAGACCCCAACGTCTATATAAACAATGTCGCTCGAGCAAATGAAATTCCGGTCACCAAACTTGGCATCTCAGTCAATTATTCATTATGTACTTCCTTCCTTGAGACATGCATTTTAAATAAATTATGTATTTAGTTCACAGAACATTTATAAGAATCTTTCTTGTTCCAGGTCAATATACACTACTTGGTGTTGTCTCTTGGGGGATTGATTGCGCCAAGAAAAACAAACCTGGAATTTATTCCGATGTTCAATATTATTTAGATTTTGTGAAAACGGCCATGAAAGAATTATAACAGTATATTCTATTTATTTGAATAACGGTTTTGTGTTTAAAAATGTACCACACCCCAGTGTTCAAGAGTGAAGTAGAAATCAGTGTAAAGTCGAAAGTGAATTGCCAGGAGCTTCTTTTAAAGATTTGCAATCAACAGTATTATACGTTTTAGTAGTAAATTAGTGTGGCTTCTGTGATCATATCCAGGGCTAAAATTAAAAGGAAAATCACAGTATAGCCGAAAAAACGAGGAACAGAAACGATGAAATGTTACAAGTTATACAATTGTGGGAAAAAAGAAATTTTGATCGTGGTTTTCCATACCACTCATACCTCACAGCAATGAATGTTCACAATAAAAACTTGATAAAACCCATATGTCGGTCGTAAACTTTATCTAAATTTGGTTGGTTGATTATTTTACGCTCTTCAATCAAGAAAAGTTCACCAAACAGGGACTCCTGTTTCCGAGACAAAATTAAAAAAAAAATGTCCGCATAGAAAAAATTCTAAAATGTCTAAAAATTACTAATTACTAATGAGTGGGTTTGTTTTTTTAAATTCTTATTAGTCACAAAAAACATGAAATGATAATAAAGTAGCCAAAGAAAAATATCTTATAATCAATTGGTCATTTTTTATGCTCTTTTTTTTTAATTTTGTCTCTAGGCGCATTTTTCTTTAGTTCTTTCGTCGACTCATTTATGAAGAAGCGACACAAAAGAACTGTAACTGTAGAGTATATGAAATTGTCATATTTTTTTAATTATTATTATTATTACTACTGAATAGTTACGCTTGTACTTTAAGGAGAACTTTTTATAAAAATATAAATAATGAAAAGTTAATTGGTATAAATTTGTCTAGGAGTAAGCATTAAGAAAATTTCTGTACAAGCTAATTTAAATTTGCCTATATTAGTAGGTTGCCTTGTTGTACATATATCCTAACGAAATAGTAATGAATATAAGATGTGAAAATATTTTGCTCCCTCTGATTGGTCACTTTTTTTAATAACTGGAACATGGTCTCTGATTGGGCAGTTCGTAATATCTAACCCAACGTGGTCTGCATACATGTTAGAGAGATGCACAGGCTCCGCCTCCGTAGGCGGAGGCTTCTCTAAAAAGGCTGGGCTTATCAACCATCACCCAAAAAAGTGACAAACACTTCCAGACGCCATTCATTTGCTACTTCGTTAGGATCTATACACAATGTTACAATGGTTGTCTAGTCATTAGAATTCAATATTTATTAATTTTGCTATTATTAATTAATTTATATTCATATTTTATTTGTATTCTTGATTTAAAAAATAAAGCAAAAACTTTTAAAATATAATTTTAGCAATAGAAATTATTTTATTGAACATCGTTACTTTTGGCACCTTTGAAATTTTTTTTATTTTACAATGGTCTTCAATACTTTGAGTATTTCTTATTTTCACGTGAGCTTTCATCTGCTGGGACTGACTACATGTAGAAAGTATGTTCCAACCATTCTACTGAGGTTGGTTATATTTACTATCGTAGCTTTCAAAGGTTTATCAACCTTGGGGTAAGAATATGGTGGAAATTGAGGTGAATTAAATTCACTGATAAACTAGGCTGATAAGCAGGGGTGCAGTGCCAATTTTATAGGTGCCGGAGCTCTGGTGGGCCTGACAAAAGCCTGCCATTTCCTATCCTGTTTCTATATATGCCACACGATGACTAAGTATTTCGTGTTTGCACTCACTAATTATCATAAATAAATATAATTATCAAGCAAATAAAGAAAAAAGAGCAATCATGTATTTTATCAATTTAAGAAGTTAAAACTACTTAGTGCTTACCAAATACCACCAGTGGAAAGTTTCACAATAATTTCCACAAAGGGTCAGGCGTGATATGTTTTCGGGGGTCTGAAGCAACTCTTGTCCTGGTGTCATCTGCCGATCTGTGGTACCGCAGCCATGATATGGCATATGGCTCAGGATTCCACTGAACTAGAGGAGGTCCATGTAGTTTAACAAACATAAGCGCTGATACATGATTTATGAGAATTCTTGAGCGTGTTGTTGTTATTATCAAGTTCATGTGACTGAATCCCCTCTCACACTCAGCAGTACTAATAGGAATAACTTGTGAACAGCTCAGTAATGGGTGTAAATCTTGGGGGATGCGGCGCCCATGATCTTCCACATAGTCTCTAAAGGCATTTAGTACAGAGTAAGAAGAAAGCTTAAATCTCTTACAGAGAGATGAGATTTCAGCTTCTCCGTAATTAGGTGGTATTTCATCAGGCCAGTAGTCTTTTTCAAGGACATACATTTCATTTAGCAGTGATTTATACATACTTTGAGGTTCAGAAGTTTGAGAACCTTTCATGGATGTTGTCGTGAACATACGGTGCTGCAAATTGTTCACAAGACTAGTAAGAAACTGTTGATAATTAATGGAGACAATTTTTTTGTTGCTTGTTATGGTAATTCCTCCAAACTTCCTCTTGCAGAGGTGCCGGAGCGGCGCTCCGGTGAGCTCCGGCAGCACTGCACCCCTGCTGATAAGTGTAAACAAAAAAAGCACAACAGTCGGAACGAAATTTTATATTATACCAGACTACATAGTATATATATCTAGTCAGGCCACGCTCGTACAAGATTTCATACAATTTTGAGAAATCGATGAAAAGCCAATGAGACCATATATTTACAAAAATAACAACCATCAAAATATTTTTGCGTTTTACATCCAAAGTCAGTGAGTCCAAATTTGTGAAGCTGCACTTAAAATGTAAGTGGCTCGTGAGCTTAAGTAAATGTTATACAGTGGACTCCCCTATCCGCAGTGGCGGTCCTAGCTTACATGACGCCCTGGGCGAACCTCACCTTCAGCGCCCCCCCCCCCCTGTTCGCCAACACACACACATTCGAATCCCCCCAAAATAAAGGACAGACATAACTCTTTCACAAAATAACTTTTTATTGGACTAATTGTTGGAACTTCAGAACCAAAACAAAGACTCAAATTTCTGAATTTTACAAATCCTTCATCACGTAAATAGAATAACTCACTTAAGAGAATGTAATTATGATACTATGAACAGGAAAAATACAAATTAAATTGCACAACTGCCATAAATAAACTAGAGAATCAAATTTCTAAATTGTACAAATGCTCTATCACATAAATATTTTATTTTATTTTTTATTTTATTTATTTCTTTATTTTTATTTTATTATTTTTATTTTTTTTTTTTTTTGCAGGCGCTCATGCCGCCCCTCCACAAATGCCGCCCTGTGCGGCTGCCCATATTGCCCATATGAGGAACCGCCACTGCCTATCCGGGGATCTCGATAACCAAGGTTTGGCACGATCGAGATTTTCCATAAAGACCCATTCATCCGCTCACCGAGATTTGCCCGATGATCGAGATACCGATCAACATCACATGTTTGTTCTAGAATGTCCACAAGCGATGGAAAATCCTGGAAAATCCTGGAAAGAGATCCCATCCACGGCAGAGCCTACACAACATACAGCACCATCACTTCAGCGCTCCTCTCATACCGAACTCAACTCCAAGAAATGACCAAGCCCAAGCAGACACTGATTGATAGTTTTTTCAAACCGAAGAGGACTTCTTCTGTAGAACAAGATGAACCAAAACCATCAACTTCAGGGACCACTTCAAGCTCTCAAAAACACAACCAACTGCCTGAACTACCAGATGCCTTTATGGAAGGAGACTCTCCTTCCAAACAACAAAACACCACCACTATCTTTCCAGCAAGCCCAGTCAAATTGTTGAGAATAAGTCCGGCCCCGGGAGCCGATCGGCACTCTGACCGTGCCACGCAACAGGCCGTCGACTGCCAGTCTGGCCAACCGTAGACAGCCCGCTGCACGGAGATTTGAGGAAGTTTGGCCATCAGCGCGTTGATGTTTTGGTTTGACGTCGCCTCTTCGCGTTGACGTGTCCTGCGCTGGAGGATGCAGCCACTGTTTAGAAGCTTCCTCGTCAGCTGCTAACACTTTTTTGTTATTTAGCACAGTGACTCTCAACCTTTTTTAGGTCCATGCAAGGCTGTAAATCAGTTTTTTGTTTCCCTTCTCATCTTCTCTGAACTTTTCTCCCAATTCCCTCATTGCCATTTGTTTTGCCCGTTTCTTCTCCCTCTCAGCTTCATTTCTTGCTTGTCCATACATTGAATTACATCTGAGTCAAATTGTTGTTCTGGTGAGTGTTAATTTTTTAGTGCATGTTGATTTAATTTAATTAATACAGTACTGTATTCATTATAATTTAATTCTTTATTTTCAGAAAATAACACATAATAATACTGTACTTAAATACTATTTAATTTAAATTAAAAATACTGTCGGGCCTTAAAAGTTAGATTTTGTGGTGATAAGGGTCAGTTTTTAGTTTTCTGGAACCAGTTAGCCTTATAACATGTAAAGTATGGTCCCGTTAACAGAGGTTCCGCTATCAGAGACGTTTTTTTGGAACCAATTAATTTCGGATAGCGGGGATCCACTACTCTTATTGGCTGAAAAGTTTCTGTTCCAAATTGTTTGTATGAAATTATTTACATGTTAAAATGCGAGTGTGAACCAACTAGATACAGGTAAGCTTTGATTAGTTGGAATTGGTGTTGGAGTGTCTCATCTAACTCTGGGGAGCAGCCAGGAAGGCTGGAGCTTTAATTATACGTTTAGTCAAACTTTTATGGGGAATAGTTGGTTTTTCTTTTTCACGTCCTGCAACCACGAAAGGTCATTGAGACGAGCTGTAACGCAACCAGTCTGGAAAACAAAGAACCTATCATTTGAAAAGTATAATAAAGTCAAATAAATTATGAATAATTTAATAGGCTTGTCACTAGTTTCCCCTCCCAATTTCTCAGGATGGCTTGGGACAGTCCAAGACTGAGACTAAATTAAAATTTAGGCCTACAAATTAGTTAAAGTTCTCAACAACCACGTTACACTTATGTATACATGAATCACATTCATATCATAATTTTGTACTGGTTTCTATGGTTACTCGTCGTTGCCCAATAAATGATCCCACTTCTGACGTAGCCACGTAAGTTACCATAGGAACTACTTTCGATACTTTTGATAAAATACATAATTGTAATTATAGACAGACTTCTCTGCAATGGTTGGCAGGCCTTTGAGGAGGGAAATTTTTTATAGGGCCTCACCCCAAGGGGGGTCCCTACTAAATGCCAATTTGAAATTTTTTGTTTAAAATGTTTTGTATTAAGTTTATTTTTTGAGTGTTTCAATTACATTCTCACTGTATTTTTACTCCATAGAATTTTGAAAGGTGTATGAAGTTAGAATCTTAAATTAGGCATTTGTAATAGTAGAAATTAATAGTACGTACTGTGATACCATTATTTAAACACACTACTTACCAGTTTCTATGGGGAATTGCTGGCTGTGGAAATCTAGGGGACCCTGTATCACTGTCCCAGGGCCGACCCTACAGTTCTCTCGAGAGCCCTGATGGTTGGCTGTATTGCAAGTATGGCTGCAAGGGGACTTTGAAAGGTTTAATAATTACTGAGGATGGCCAGAAACTGGCACAGTGCCCCACTTAGGCCAACGAATGCGGCCTATTTCTTCTTCTTATTGGTATTATTACCAGCACCGTTGGGAGTCGAACTCCTGACTTCAGTGTTTTCACGTCGCTCATAAGGAAACGGTGTTACCCACTGAGCTACGAACGCTGGCTTTTGAAAGGCTTAACTTATACTCTCTTTTTCCATCAGAGAAATTTTAATTCTCCTAAAATGAGTTGAGAAACTCTCTCTCTCTCTCTAGACTAATTCAGAAAACTATAAAAATCCTACGTCGGAGGGTTAAGTCCTTAATTAGATTAACTGAACGTGATGACGAAGCTAGAGTTACGTCACTCTGTAAACAAACCAAAACAAAAGTTAACAAAGTTAACCCTAAAGAGTATTTTGCCCATGTTAATAGCAGAAAGCCAATTAAAAATTCTGTAGGTTCCCTAAAAGAGAGAATGGCGTACTGATATTCAGTGATAAAGATATAGCTAATACGTTAAACGAGTTCTTCGTTACCGTCTTCATGGAGAAAGACTCATTTGAAGTACCAAATCCTTGAATTACATATGACGGTGACCATCCCATAGAGACCATAAGTTTTACGAGAGATGAGGTACAGCAATTAATTGACAGATGAATAAATACAAATCACCTTGTCCCGACTTATTTCTTTTAAGGGTAATAAAAGAGGTTAGCCACAATGTTGTTGACGACTTAGTAACCATATTCAAACAATCACTGGAGTTAGGGAAAGTTCCAACCGACTGTAAGTTAGCAAATATAACACTAATCTTTAAAAAGGGTGATAGGGAAAATCCTTGTAATTACCGACCAATCAGGTTAACATCAGCTGTCGGCAAACTGTTGGAATCCATCATTACAGAACGTATCACGTATCACCTTGAATTAACAATCTAATTTTTTATTCTCAACATGGATTTAGACGACATAGATCTTGTCTGACAAACCTGTTAGAGTTTTTCAATAATATCCATACTTTATACGATGGAAGTAAGGCAATAATAGATATAATGTATCGCGACTTTCAAAAAGCCTTTGACAAAGTCCCTCACGCGAGATTGATGGCTAAAGTTAGAGGACTAGGAATCATCGGGCTCGTTTCCAACTGGATTGAAGATTGGTTAAAAGATAGAAAGCAGAGAGTGGTAGTAAATGGAATGGTTTCGGAGTGGGGGCCCGCCACCAGTGGTGTCCCTCAGGGTTCCGTTCTGGGTCCTTTACTTTTCATCATCTGTATTAACGATATAAACGTCGGGTTCCTAAGTACAATTTCCAAATTTGCAGGCGATACGAAATTGGGAAGTAGTGTAGGTAATGTGGAGGGCGTGAAAGCGCTTCAAAATGATCTTCACAAGTTGGGTGAATGGTCTGCTACTTGGCAGATACATTTCAACCTGGACAAATGTAAGGTAATGCACATAGGTTACAAACACCCGAAGACCGATTATTTATTCTCTCTTGGGAAGGAACTTGACTGAGACCGATCTAGAGAAAGACTAAGGAGTCTATATCAGTAATGAAAGGGGGCCTTAAAAATATTAAGTTATATTAAAAGACAGTTCCAGTTTAGGAACAAGGAGATTGTAATGTCTCTTTATAATTCACTAGTCAGACCTCAACTCCAATTTTGTTCGCAGTTTTGGTCTTCGTCCCTGAGGAAGGATTTAGAAAGGTTGGAAAGGGTACAAGCAAGGGTACAAAATTGATCCCTTCAATGAGAATGCAAAACTACCAATGGAGATTGGAGCGCCTAAATCTGTTTACCTTGAGACCAGGAGGTTGCGTGGTCAGTTTATTCAAATTTTCAAGATGCTCAATGGAATAGACAGGGTAGACTACAGGCATTGGCGGGCATCGGAATAACGCACACCATCTCCAAAAATATTTTGTTTTTTCCATAACTTCTTGGACTTATAGGTTTCAGCATATGCTGATTTTAAATTTAAGAAATAAATACCACAAAGGTTAATGAATGCACGGTTAGGTCAACTGTATCCCCTTGACAATCGGTTAGGTTAAGTCGTGATATTTTCGTTAAAACTAACGAAAATATCACGACTTAACCTAACCAATCATCAAGGGCGTACAGTTGACCTAACCGGGCATTCAGTTGACCTAACCGGGTATTCAGTTAACTTACATTAAATATACAAAAGAATGCCCGGTTAGGACATTTATAGCTTTGTTTACGGTCGGTAGGTTATCTCCTAGATTACCAACCTCTTTCTAACCAACCAACCTTTCTCTTTTTAACATATTCCTTCCCAGTGTTAATCACTTTAACATATTGCTTCCCAGGAGGGATCACTTTAACATATTGCTTCCCGAATGCTTTGGGAAGCAATATGTTAAAGTGATCCGAACTAGCTTATATATTCTCCACTTTCTTGTAAAATTTCCTTGGATACTTTTCTAGGGTGAAGGTATTTTCTTCAACCTTTTTCCGTACCTGCCCCTGGCGGGGAGAGAGCCTTATACTTTTCTATCCAGTTTTCTACTACTGCTAGAACAGACAAAAGAAAAATGAAGTAGTTTAATACCAGAAACCTCCCAGAGTGGACCAGAAGGTCTTTCAGGTTTTCTCTTGTCCTTGTAACTCTCTCTCTCTCTCTCTCTCTCTCTCTCTCTCTCTCTCTGGCAGGGAGGGAGCGGAGGGTGGGGAGAGAGCCTTCTACTTTTCTATCCAGTTTTCTACTACTGCTAGCATAGTTGAAAGACAAAATTTTCCCTGGCACCCGTTGCCATTGGTACCTCCTCGGTATGGGCCGCAAGGCCTTTTGAGGTGCTTCTTTTCCTTGTAACTCCTTGTAACTCTCTCCTCTCTCTCTCTCTCTCGCAGGGGGTATAAAGGTTATGCACATTTCTTCTGGATGTAGTAAACTTTATACTTGGGTGTGACAGCCCTCCGGTCCCGAGTCGTGGGATTCTAGAGGAACTGGCTGCCAGCTCCTTTAGGTTCTCTCTCTCTTTCGGGAGGGCGGGTAAAGTATTTTGCACAATCCCGTCCCGTGGGTTACTAGGACCCCATCCCATCCCTACTCTGTCCTTTTAGATTACGTTAAGGTTGTTCTCCTCTCACTGCAAAAAAAAAAAAAAAAAAAACCCTTTTCTTTTAGTATTAAGTCTTTTTCTCTTCTTTACTATTAGGACCCTACTGCTACCTCATGCGTGGGAAGAGAGGCTTTGGAACCTCTATAAATAACACCATTTAACGCTCGTAGGTTGTGAGAGACTGGGATGGAGGGGTCCCAGGCGTAGGGGCGCGATGAATGGAGTGTGGCTAGTGCCCCGTTAAGCCCATTCCTAACGCGTAATGGCTTGACCAGCCCCCTGCGACCGTTCTTTGGTGACCAATTGATGGTGCTTGGCTGTACTGCTCTGAGGTGAGAGGGCTTTACTACGCCCCTGGCTGCCAGGCCAGCGTAAAGTCTCGGGCGTAGCCTCTGGGTCTGGTGGGATATCCCTTGAACACTGGATTCTAAGAGTCTGGCCGCTTGTGAGTGACTAGTAAGACTTAGTAAGGGGCTGCATCTCGCTGTCGCTCCTGGCGGAAAATCCGTGACGCTTGCGTCGCGAGTGTTTGTCAGTTGGTAGCTGCGACACGTTTGGGACGGTCCGGCCCTGGGGAGACCTTTGGTCGGTGCGGCAGCAGGAGAGGTGTGGTCTTCTGGAAGGAATGAACGTCACTTGCAAAAAGGCGGATGCGGCTACGCGCGGGATGAATTCACCCCCCCCCCCCTTTTTATATACTGGTCATAACGTTTTTGGATAGTTTTCATTGCTAGAACGCTTTATCTTATTCAGAGTATTCAGAAAAAACAAAAAAAAAGAGAAAATATGGCAGGGCCAGCTAAATTGAAAGCAGAATGCTTTAAATGTAAAGTTAATCATTGGTGCGTAGACTTCCCAGAGGGTAGTATCAGCGATATCACATCCCTTAGTGTATGTTTGTTTTGTAAACTTAGAGACAACCACGAAAAGGAAGTTAAAGAGCTAAAGGAATTAGTAAAAAAGCTTGAAGCTAGGGTCGTAGCACTAGAAATCCAACCCAGTGGACAAGATCAATTAAAACACACCAGCAGATTCAAACTGTAAGATTAAGTATCTAGAACAAAGGGAGGGCTCAAAGAAGGGGCTGATAGAGAAGGGTGGGAAGGGATCGATAGAGAAGGGTGGGCAGGGGCCAATGAAGAAAAAGGGTGGGAAGGGGCCTGCTGATGGCCCAAAGAAACCGAAGGATGTAGCTACCTGTCGGGGTGGGTCGGGTGGTGTAACTGCGTGTATGGGTGGCGACGGGTTTCGAAAGGTCTCGGGCAAGAAGGCTGCGAAGCCGAAGCCTGAGACCCCAGTTGCCCTGTCAAGACCTCTAACCGCTTTAGTCTCCTGTGCTCGAAGGAGGAAGACACCGTTTTGATTGGGGACTCGCAGATCAGGGGCCAGGAGAAGTACTTTGCTTCAGCAAACCGGGATGGGAGGAAGGTAAGGTGCTTACCTGGGCGGGGAACGGCGCACTTAAGGAAGGAGGTAGAGAAGGTGCGCGTGGCTAGTCGGAGGACTGCGATCGTTGTCCACGCTGGTGGCAATGACCTGTTCCTCAAAGGCGGTGGGTAGGTCTTACTGAAGGGATCATCACCGAGATCATGTCTCTTGCGGATGATCTAAAACTGAAGACAGACAGGGGAATGTTAATGGGTATTTTACCGCGAATGAATGTCAGTGACCACGCGCTCAGTAAGGTCATTGGCATCAACGAGAGGGTACAAGACTTGTGCGTTCCACTGGGCGTGAAGTTTATTGACCCCTTCGATGCATTTTCGGGTAGGTGGGACCTTTACCAGAGGGATGGTGTCCACCTCAATAACAAGGGTAAAGGTGTGCTAGGCGCGCTGCTCGACCGGCACCTATACAGAATGGTGAGGTCGAGTCCGGGGAGAGATGATGGGCCCCCACCGGGGAGAGATGAGGATGAGCCGGTGGCGGACATACCTTCGACTGAAGGGTGCGTCGAAGTACAGGTGGGTGACCCTCCTCCTACGTTGGAGGGGGCTCAGTCTCCTGCGGAAGTTGCCCCCTCGTTAGTGAGGGGCTCTTCAACTCCCGACAGCCCTGGCTGTTCGGGAAACGGGTCGTGCTAGGGGGCGGTCAGAATAGGGAAGGCTCCCTCCGTGCAATGCTTTTTAATGCTAGGTCAATTAGGAACAAGTTTTGCGAGCTACGGGCGCTCTTAGCATCAGAATACCAGGATATCGTTGCTATCACCGAGTCCTGGATTCATACTGATCGTAGGGACTACGTTGGGGAGTTCGAAATTCCCGGGTATAGAATGTTTCGCAAAGACCGCACCCGTGGGGAGGGGGGTGGGGTACTAATATACGTCAGAGACACGTTGAGTCCGGTTGACTGCCAGTTCCGGTCGGAACGGGAGCTGCTTGGCGTCGATCTGAACGTGGGAGGGACGAACTATAGGTTAATCTTGGTGTACAGACCTCCGCATCTCCTCCTCGAGGAGGATACAGCCCTGTACACCGAACTCAGTAGCCTGCTAGGGGATAGGGTGTGTGTAGTTTTAGGAGACTTCAACTGTCGCGGCATAAAGTGGGAAAACAGGACTGCCGATGCTGAAGGGAGGAGGCTAGTTGACTTTGCTGATGAGAACTTCCTCACTCAGTGGGTCAACGAGCCTACACGAGGCGAAAGCGTTCTAGACTTAGTATTCACGACCGAAGACAACCTCGTCACTGGCCTCACCGTTGACGAATCGTTGGGCGGGAGTGATCACGGTCTTATTAGGTTCCGTGTGTGCGTCCCTCGGGTGAAGCGTAGTAACTCGAGAGGCAGTAAGCTCGATCTCCGGCGGGCGAACTTTGTTAGCCTCAGGGATAGCGTAGAGAGATGGGGTTAGAGGTTGGCGGCGATGTTGAGGGAGTGTGGAGTGCATTCCGGGATGAGTTTATGGTGCTGCAGTCTGCTGCCATACCCTCAAAACCGGTCACCCCTGCTTCAACGCAGCCTAAGTGGTTCAATCGTGGCATCGCTTCGGCTATCCGAAATAGGAAAGTAGCGTATAGGAGGGCGAAGGCCAATCGTTCCCACGAGAACACTGAAGCGTATGTCCGCCTGTGTAGGGAAGTGAAGGCGAAGGTTAGGCTAGCGAAACGTAACGAAGAACTACGGGTGGCAAGCCTCTGCAAGGGGAACCCTAAGGAGTTCTTCAGTTATGTTAATAGTAGAAAGCCCATTAGAAGCATGATAGGTCCTTTAAAGGACGGAAGCGGCGTTCTGCGGACCTCCGACGCGGACATCGCTAATGTGCTTAATGAGTACTTTGCGGGAGTGTTCACCAGGGAGGATACCCGCGTCATCCCCGAGCCAGCTGTGAGGCACGAAGGTGCTGGCCTGGATAGTGTTAGATGTACCGCGACAGTCGTTGCTCATAGAATAGACAAACTGAGCGCGTTTAAGGCTCCTGGGCCAGACCAGTTTCTCCCCAGTGTTTTGCGAGAAGTGCGCGACCAGGTGGCTCCCACCTGGCTACAGTCTCAACAAATCGTTGGAGATGGGCCAGGTGCCTGGTGACTGGAGGGAGGCCAACGTGACCCCTATCTTTAAGAAAGGGGATCACGAAAGTCCAGGGAACTATCGTCCTATTAGTCTCACTTCAGTTGTAGGTAAATTATTAGAAAGGATAATAGCTGATAGAATCGTTGACCATTTGGATTCCTACAAGCTGCTTGGGGACTCCCAACATGGGTTTAGACGGCATAGGTCGTGTCTCACCAACTTGCTCGAGTTTTTCCACGTCATGTTGAGTGAGTACGATAAGAGTAGGGCGATTGATATACTTTATCTCGACTTTCAGAAAGCCTTTGATAAGGTACCTCACCGCCGGCTAATGGCGAAAGTGCGCGCGCTGGGTATCGGTGGGGAAATAGGTAGGTGGATTGAAAACTGGCTAAGGAATAGGCGGCAGAGGGTGGTAATTAAAGGGGCTAGTTCGGGTTGGGCCTCGGTCACTAGTGGGGTTCCTCAGGGTTCCGTTTTGGGGCCACTGTTGTTTACCATTTACATAAATGATATCGACGGTGGCATCGTCAGTCGGATCGCCAAATTCGCTGATGACACCAAGCTTGGGGCCAATGTTGGGACGCCCGAAGCGATCGAGGAACTGCGTGCGGACCTAGGTAGGATAGGAGAGTGGTCCGAAAAATGGCAAATGCCGTTTAACTTGGGTAAATGCAAAGTGATGCACATTGGCTACGCCAATCCCAAGTCGGACTACTCGATGTTGGGCAGTAATATCGAGGTGACTGATTTAGAAAAGGACTTGGGTGTGCTAATTAGCAGCGACCTTAAGTTTACGAAACAGTGTGTAGAGGGAAAAGAAAGCCCAGAAACTATTGGGTTATATCAGGAGGCAATTTCAGTTTCGGAACAAGGAGATTGTGCTCTCACTGTACAATTCCCTTGTTCGGCCGTACCTGGAGTATGCTGTGCAGTTCTGGTCGCCCACCCTCAGGAAAGATATTGAGAGGCTGGAGCGAGTGCAGGCGAGGGCCACAAAGTTATCCCTTCCGTTAGGCATATGGGCTACAATCGACGGTTACGCGCCCTGAACTTGTTTTCGCTTGAAACTCGGAGGCTGCGCGGTCAACTGATCGAGGTTTTCAAGCTCTTACGAGGGTTCAACGATGTCGATTTTAGAAGTATGTTTAGTTTAAATGATAACCCAACTCGCAACAATGGTTGGAAGTTGGATTTGAAACGGTTTAGGACTAGTGTGTGTGGGAATTACGTTACGTATAAGATCTGTGACACATGGAACAGGTTACCTTCGGAAGTTGTGAACAGTTCCTCTGTGGATCAGTTCAAGAAAAGGTTAGACGAAATCTTGCACACTATTTGAGTGTGTAAAGACATTTAGGACCTCAGTCTGCGGAAATTTCTTTTCCTATAAAATAGTTATATCTGGAACCAACTTCCCTCAGAGGTGTTTCCAGTCAAAGTGTAAATCTGTTTAAAAATAGGCTAGACAAAGTACTGAACACACTCATAGTTTAAGATTAAAACCTCAGAAAACTCTGCAGGAGTTCGCTTGCTCGGTCTCTGTGAGCAAGCTAAATATAGAGCTATTTATATATTCTCCACTTTCCTGTAAAATTTCCTTGGCTACTTTTCCAGGGTCAAGGTATTTTCTTCAACCTTTTTCCGTACCTGCCTCTGGCAGGGAGGGAGCGGAGGGTGGGGAGAGAGCCTTCTACTTTTCTATCCAGTTTTCTACTACTGCTAGCATAGTTGAAAGACAAAATTTTCCCTGGCACCCGTTGCCATTGGTACCTCCTCGGTATGGGCCGCAAGGCCTTTTGAGGTACTTCTTTTCCTTGTAATTCCTTGTAACTCTCTCTCTCTCTCTCTCTCTCTCTCTCTTGCTATCACCGAGTCCTGGATTCATACTGATCGTAGGGACTACGTTGGGGAGTTCGAAATTCCCGGGTATAGAATGTTTCGCAAAGACCGCACCCGTGGGGAGGGGGTGGGGTACTAATATACGTGAGGGACACGTTGAGTCCGGTTGACTGCCAGTTCCGGTCGGAACGGGAGCTGCTTGGGTCGATCTGAACGTGGGAGGGACGAACTATAGGTTAACTTGGTGTACAGACCTCCGCATCTCCTCCTCGAGGAGGATACAGCCCTGTACACCGAACTCAGTAGCCTGCTAGGGGATAGGGTGTGTGTAGTTTTAGGAGACTTCAACTGTCGCGGCATAAAGTGGAAAACAGGACTGCCGATGCTGAAGGGAGGAGGCTAGTTGACTTTGCTGATGAGAACTTCCTCACTCAGTGGGTCAACGAGCCTACACGAGGCGAAAGCGTTCTAGACTTAGTATTCACGACCGAAGACAACCTCGTCACTGGCCTCACCGTTGACGAATCGTTGGGCGGGAGTGATCACGGTCTTATTAGGTTCCGTGTGTGCGTCCCTCGGGTGAAGCGTAGTAACTCGAGAGGCAGTAAGCTCGATCTCCGGCGGGCGAACTTTGTTAGCCTCAGGATAGCGTAGCAGAGATGGGGTTAGAGGTTGGCGGCGATGTTGAGGGAGTGTGGAGTGCATTCCGGGACGAGTTTATGGTGCTGCAGTCTGCTGCCATACCCTCAAAACCGGTCACCCCTGCTTCAACGCAGCCTAAGTGGTTCAATCGTGGCATCGCTTCGGCTATCCGAAATAGGAAAGTAGCGTATAGGAGGGCGAAGGCCAATCGTTCCACGAGAACACTGAAGCGTATGTCCGCCTGTGTAGGGAAGTGAAGGCGAAGGTTAGGCTAGCGAAACGTAACGAAGAACTACGGGTGGCAAGCCTCTGCAAGGGGAACCCTAAGGAGTTCTTCAGTTATGTTAATAGTAGAAAGCCCATTAGAAGCATGATAGGTCCTTTAAAGGACGGAAGCGGCGTTCTGCGGACCTCCGACGCGGACATCGCTAATGTGCTTAATGAGTACTTTGCGGGAGTGTTCACCAGGGAGGATACCCGCGTCATCCCCGAGCCAGCTGTGAGGCACGAAGGTGCTGGCCTGGATAGTGTTAGATGTACCGCGACAGTCGTTGCTCATAGAATAGACAAACTGAGCGCGTTTAAGGCTCCTGGGCCAGACCAGTTTCTCCCCAGTGTTTTGCGAGAAGTGCGCGACCAGGTGGCTCCCCACCTGGCTACAGTCTTCAACAAATCGTTGGTGATGGGCCAGGTGCCTGGTGACTGGAGGGAGCCAACGTGACCCCTATCTTTAAGAAAGGGGATCACGAAAGTCCAGGGAACTATCGTCCTATTAGTCTCACTTCAGTTGTAGGTAAATTATTAGAAAGGATAATAGCTGATAGAATCGTTGACCATTTGGATTCCTACAAGCTGCTTGGGGACTCCCAACATGGGTTTAGACGGCATAGGTCGTGTCTCACCAACTTGCTCGAGTTTTTCCACGTCATGTTGAGTGAGTACGATAAGAGTAGGGCGATTGATATACTTTATCTCGACTTTCAGAAAGCCTTTGATAAGGTACCTCACCGCCGGCTAATGGCGAAAGTGCGCGCGCTGGGTATCGGTGGGGAAATAGGTAGGTGGATTGAAAACTGGCTAGGAATAGGCGGCAGAGGGTGGTAATTAAAGGGGCTAGTTCGGGTTGGGCCTCGGTCACTAGTGGGGTTCCTCAGGGTTCCGTTTTGGGGCCGCTGTTGTTTACCATTTACATAAATGATATCGACGGTGGCATCGTCAGTCGGATCGCCAAATTCGCTGATGACACCAAGCTTGGGGCCAATGTTGGGACGCCCGAAGCGATCGAGGAACTGCGTGCGGACCTAGGTAGGATAGGAGAGTGGTCCGAAAAATGGCAAATGCCGTTTAACTTGGGTAAATGCAAAGTGATGCACATTGGCTACGCCAATCCCAAGTCGGACTACTCGATGTTGGGTAGTAATATCGAGGTGACTGATTTAGAAAAGGACTTGGGTGTGCTAATTAGCAGCGACCTTAAGTTTACGAAACAGTGTGTAGAGTGGAAAAGAAAGCCCAGAAACTATTGGGCTATATCAGGAGGCAATTTCAGTTTCGGAACAAGGAGATTGTGCTCTCACTGTACAATTCCCTTGTTCGGCCGTACCTGGAGTATGCTGTGCAGTTCTGGTCGCCCACCCTCAGGAAAGATATTGAGAGGCTGGAGCGAGTGCAGGCGAGGGCCACAAAGTTAATCCCTTCCGTTAGGCATATGGGCTACAATCGACGGTTACGCGCCCTGAACTTGTTTTCGCTTGAAACTCGGAGGCTGCGCGGTCAACTGATCGAGGTTTTCAAGCTCTTACGAGGGTTCAACGATGTCGATTTTAGAAGTATGTTTAGTTTAAATGATAACCCAACTCGCAACAATGGTTGGAAGTTGGATTTGAAACGGTTTAGGACTAGTGTGTGTGGGAATTACGTTACGTATAAGATCTGTGACACATGGAACAGGTTACCTTCGGAAGTTGTGAACAGTTCCTCTGTGGATCAGTTCAAGAAAAGGTTAGACGAAATCTTGCACACTATTTGAGTGTGTAAAGACATTTAGGACCTCAGTCTGCGGAAATTCTTTTCCTATAAAATAGTTAATATCTGGAACCAACTGCAGGAGTTCGCTTGCTCGGTCTCTGTGAGCAAGCTAAATATAGAGCTATTTATATATTCTCCACTTTCCTGTAAAATTTCCTTGGCTACTTTTCCAGGGTCAAGGTATTTTCTTCAACCTTTTTCCGTACCTGCCTCTGGCAGGGAGGGAGCGGAGGGTGGGGAGAGAGCCTTCTACTTTTCTATCCAGTTTTCTACTACTGCTAGCATAGTTGAAAGACAAAATTTTCCCTGGCACCCGTTGCCATTGGTACCTCCTCGGTATGGGCCGCAAGGCCTTTTGAGGTACTTCTTTTCCTTGTAACTCCTTGTAACTCCTTGTAACTCTCTCTCTCTCTCTGATTTAAAGTAGTTACTCAGCAAACATTTCTCATAGAATCCAACTAGAATCTCATTAGATTTTACAAGTCTAGCTAGATTCCACGAGTAATGTTTGTTGGGCACTAGAGTTACAAAGAATTAGTTAGTATA